>LVTN01000361.1:0-76269 GCA_001649415.1 Musa itinerans
AAACATAAATAATAAAATAATATTTTATTATAATTTGAAGAGGTTGTCAATAGTAAAACGAGGATCGTAGATAGTAAGCTTCCGAAAGTTTGAGAATCAAAATCCATGAAATTGTGCAGGTGTTACTGCTCATAGTGGTAGTACAGGTGACGCATCTTTCCTGTTTAGACCTTATCAAGTTGCTACTATGTGTGGCTTGAATTGACAGAACTCGCTTGCGGTCTAATAATTCTTCCCTGTTTCCTTCTTTGTTCTCGAGTCACTTTGATGCTTCAAATCTCCATCACCTGTGTCGTTTGCAGGATTTATGTCTTCCCTGCGGTTCGTCATGAAAGGAAGCCACAGTTCCATGTAACAGCAGGTGGACGATGATGACGGATCAGCACTCGTACTTGGGAGTTGTCTTGTTAGTCAAATGCCGATTGCTTGTTGAAGTAGCGCTCCTTCGCTGATCCAACCTTTCGTGATGATCGAGACATGGAATTGAGTTTTCTCCTCATACGATCAATAAGAGTCTAATCTACCACGCAAAACTCCAAATTCTTGTGTGAGGAAACCAATGTGGCACGAAGAAATTTGCTGCCTCCCATGAAAACAGCCCGGATTAAATAATATTAATATCACCCAACCAACATTTATATAAAATTCGAGTTTAATTTTATTGAATCTGAACTACTAACTTCAAAAATATTTAAACTCAAATTAACAGTAATACATCAATTATAAAGATGCAACTCTTTATCCATTTCTAACAATAAAATAGATATATAATAATATGAATATACATATATATATATAGCATTATTTGTTGGCCAATAATAATGTGTATTGGCTTGCGGAAGGTCTGAGCGAACAACGTGTGGCCATGAGAGCACATCGAGAGCGCATCGACTGCGTCACGAAAAGCGATGGGGGTGCAGTGGTAGTAGATCGACAATGGAGGGAGGCCACCTGATTGATTGAGAACATGGGCTTCTCTTGTATTCTGGAGCACCAGCGTGCAACTTGCTCTTCGTTCTTCGCATCAGCTTCCTCGAAGAGGCAATGCTAGTTTTGGATGCACGCGATTCCCCCCCACTCGGTACTTGCCAAATTATGCCACTTCGCGTCATGATGACAGACAGAGGCGACTGTCGAGAGAAAGAGTTCCTTCTTCTTCTTCTTCTTCCAAGCCCGACGAAGGCCTTGAAATCGTCAACCCGCTTCTTTTCCTTGGCGTGTTTTGATTTCTGGTCCTCTACTTTTCGCTGTGGTCGTGACATTGTGCTGTTGTTGTGGTCGCCAGTGTTACTGCCGAGTTTGTGGTGCTAGGACGCGTCGTCGTCGTCGCCGTTGCTGTCGTCCAGGGGATAGCATGTGTCCTCGCCGCCCGTGTTCCACAGGAAATGGGCGTAGTTGGCGGCGTGGAAGGTGTTGCCAGGATCGGCGTCGATGGCTTCCAGGTAGGTCTCCTCCGCCGCCTCGAGGTCCTTCCTCGCCAGCCACAAGAAAGTCGCGTACCGACTCAACGCCTCCGCGTCCGCCGGCACCGACTTCGCCGCCCTCTTGAAGTAGTACTCCGCCCTGTCACACGCCCGAAACAGGCTATAATAATGCCAAGCAAGCCAATTTCTCACAGGCGAAGTAGAAATATCGTGCAGTAAAATAAAGATCAGATGAGAGTCAAAGAGGGCTTTGTCTATAGGGAAAACAAATGGAATCATCCGACGCTGCTGCTAACTGTTGAAGTAAAACGAACTTAAAAATTCATGACGGAATGCTTGGCTTCTCTTGGATGCAATTCTACAAACTTCTTGCGGGGGAACAAGCTGTGGGGGTAAATACCTGTCGTGATCGTGGCGGACGAGATAGAGGAACTGAGCAAAGTTGGCGAGCAGAAGCGCGTTATCCGGGTCCTGCGAGACGGCCTGCTGGTACATGAACTCCGTCCGCAGGTACTCCGAGAAGTCGTCGTGCTCCAGCTCGACCGCCATGGACGAGACGAACCGCCGCAGCGTCGCCGGGTCCATGAGCGCTGCGTCCCTCGTGCTCGCTTGCATCCTCGATACTTCCTCGAGTATCCCTTTCCAAGCCCTCGACACCTCTTCCTCCGCCCTCGACGGCGCCGTTGCCGACGCGCCCTCTCCCTTCCCTCTTTCTCCCCCCTCCTCCGCGTTCAGCGGCCCGGGAGCATTCGAGACACTGTCGAGAAGGATCGTCTGGTCTGAGGAGGATTTGTTGTCATCCGATCGCCCGTCGCCCGTGGCCCCCGCCACCGGCTTCGTCTTCCCTCCGCCGCCCACGCCGCTCCCTCCGAGGATGGAAGATAATGATTTGACGATGAGGTAGCGTTCGTGATGACTCTGACGATGGTCCTCCACCACGACCGTCTCGAACAGCGACTGTTGGGTCGGTGGTTTGGGCGTGGCCGTGGCGGCGGCGCCGTCGAGGTTGTCCATGGAGTAGACAGTGAAGTTGGCAAGGAGGAGCATTACGGAGAGCATGAGGGTCGGGGTGCACGAGAAGATCTGCTGGAAGAGCCAGACGAAGGAGGAGTTCATCTCACGCCGCACCCGCACCAGGATCCCCTGGAGGTCCTCGCGGAAGAGCACCTCCCGCATCTGGAGCGTGTAGCTCTGGAGCTCGCGGATCATGAACACCATGGACGAGAAGGCCCGCTTCACGGAGCAGCAGGCCGTCCCGCCCGCCTCCCGGAACCACCTGTCCTCGCACTGCTTCTTCCGCTTTATGAGCCGCAACGACAGCGGCAGCTCCACGCTGTTCGCGTTCTTCTCCACGCTCGCCGGCACGATCTGAGCGGACCAGTCCGGCGGCTCCGGCCGGAAGGGCAGCCACGGCGGCTCCGTCGACGGCTCTTGCTTCCTCGATAAGGTGAGAGGAAAAGTCACGGGGCTCGTATCAGAGCGAAAGCACGAAGAGGTGGGCAAAGCATCGGCTTCCTGACTCGACCACGACTCGGAACAAGCCACCACCGAGTCCTCGTTGCCATCTCGCTGCTGCTGTCGGAGGTCGAGGGGCGGTTCCTCAAACCTCTGCACAAACTCCTCCTCCTCAACCTCATCGTCGTCACCATCGCTTGCGAAACGATCGACGCTGAAGGCGCGTCGCAGGGCTTGCTCCTGGCCTCGTCTTCCTGTCCCCCAGAGAATCTCCAGCGACCTGGCCCTCGACAGCCCGGGCGAGGGGGCGCCCAGGACGGGCGGAGTGAGGACGCAGTCGCAGCCACGGGCGGCCGCGCCCTTCCGCTTGCTGGAGCCGAAGGCGACCTGGAAGGCGGTCAGAGAGTTGGTGGGCGACAGGTGTGACAACTGCGAGCACGCTCCGATCACCTGAATTTCCATCTACGCCCAAGCCCTCCTCCTCGGGACCAAATCTCCCTCCTCTCCCTCGAGAGCACTGGATCTAACTCGAAGGTTTAGAAGGAGAGAACAACTTGGTGTGGTATTCCGAGTGTTTGGGATCTAGGAGAACGAGGGTGTGGCAGGAAGGAGAGAAGACACCGACGCCACTGACGAGAGATGACAAGGGTGGAATGCAAGTTGAGTGGGAGTATCCTGCACCGCCACAGCGGAGTACGGCCACTGTGTCGTCCCCTGACCTTGTCACACCTGCCTTTTTATCGACTGCCGCCCCGAATTATTCTTCTTCTATTTATATAAATCAGCAGCCTTAATAAACCCCTATATGGAAGCATATGAAGGATCGTGCTAGTGGTTGAGGTGGTGGACGAGGGCTGAGTCGGGGTTGGCTAACCTTCAATAAAGCTACTGCGCGTCACGTGATACGCATCCTCTCCTTGTTAACTGTTTATTTTAAGGAAGAAAATACATATATACATTCTTTTACACCGTATTGACCAGAACATATCCTAAAGGAACTTTTAAAATTTTAATCAATCATGTCTAACTTTCGAAAATAAGATTAGGAACTAAAATTGCTACACCCTTTTGCTCATTATATTTATTATTAAGTTAATAAGTCATCATTTGTAAAAAATTATCCTTTTTTTTTTATGAGTCTTCTGGCCCTCTCGGGTGAGCCCCAAAAAAAACACGACAAATTATGACATTAGCATTTATAAAATCTTAAGATCTCTACTCCTTAATTAATATGGAATTAAATATATTTATTATAAATAAAATAAAATAAAATAAAATAATTTAAGTTTTTAAGTTTTATAATTTTTAAAAATAAATATCACATTTATTATTATTTTCACAAACTATATAATTGTTTATATAAATCAATGCTCGGGTCACCTTCTTTTCACTGTGGCACCCATGCGGTCCTGCTTGAGACAAACCCATCCTTCCGCACTGTATTACTGAGCGGAACGAACATGTTGAAGAATTTTATTTTTTTTAATTGGAAAAAAAAGGACTCTTTTTATAAATAAATATCTAAATAATTAAATAATAAAAAAATTAAAAATTGGAGCAGTACTGGTTACGCATATAAACCAAATGCATGCATGTTCACGTGGCAATTCTGCTTCAGACAAAGCATTGCCATGCTTGTAAAAGCGTGAAGCTTCTTCAGTCTACCCCAGCGCAGTCAAAAAAAATATTAGGCTGCAAAAAGAGACTGCGTGTTCCAACAAATGGCCAACTCGTGCACTTCCATTTTACGTATTTCCGTCCATATTTGGCTGGACAAAAGTGAAACCCTCGTTGTGGAAATCAACGACGAGATTAAAAAAATCCGATGAGCCAAGGACGCCATGGACCAACTAGAGATATGAAGGGGAGGGACGAAGACGCCAAAGTTCAACTTGCGCCCATCACACACCACAACCCGACATTAAACATGTTTATAATTCGATTCCATAAAACCAGCTGACGGCTGAAATTAGGCTTCTCGATACTGTGGAGATCCGGGTACAGCACAAGTTGCTGTTGCCGAAAGAGACGGATACTCCACCAAGAGCGTTTATGAAATATCTATCGAAATCATTCGAAAGGGCCCATTGGTTTATTAATTGACAAGCCACCAATAGCGTCATGCCAAGGGGGACAAAGAGCTGTAGATTCGCAAGCCACGTTAAGAAATAATATTGCAGTATCCCTCCTCCCAAACTTCTATCCATCATAAGCACATATCAACTTCCACAGTGGATTAAAATGATCAGAAATAATTTTCTGACTGTTCTGGTTCTGGTTCTAACATGCTAAGAATGTAAACATTCTACATTAACCTGGTATTTGAAGACCTATTTCCTTAATTAATGGGGCATAAAGTTATCTAATTGTACTCTTAGTCTTGATCTGGTTTAGCCGATGGAATTTGGCACTTGGCAAGGCTACACTAAAAGATTTTCTAATGTATGTATATGGTCTCATATATGGTCAGCCATACATATGCACTAAAAGCCTCACGTAACTCCTATAACTAATCTGCTAAGTTAGGAAAAACCGGAGGAAATAATAATAATAATAATAATAATAATAATAACAATAATAATAATAATAAGCCAATGCAATAAATCCAACAAAACACTCTTTATCTGCCCGCCTTAGGTTGGGATGGGGGAGGAGAAGCGCTGCACGGCGTTGCTTCACGTACCCTCGGCAAATGAAATGGGCTCGAGGAAACGCCAACCCACCCCACACCTCTTCGTCCTTGTCCCTCTCGCTCCTTGTCTCTTGCACCGGTAACAAAGTCCGAGAGAGAGAGAGAGAGAGAGGCCGGGCAACAGTGACTGCGACGGGTTCGTCAGTTTCTATTGGCGTCGAGACGTTGACGCCTGGGAGGCAGGGGAGCCCACCAGCGATACGTGCGCTCGGTCCGCAGAGGCTCCTCCGTCCTCCTCAGGACCGCAAGCACATGAGCGGCGCTGCACGCAGCAACGTCGCAGTCGCAAGAGGGTGGCCGTGACCTTCCTGTTCCCCCCGTCCGATCGATCACAATTCAGTTTATTAGGAATCAACAATAATTGTTCCCTAATCATGATGATCTGAAATCACGTGACACTCGACCTCTCGGTGCACGAGCACGATGCGAACGATCTATAACAAACAGAACGAAATGCGATTGACAAGCTACCAGAACATATTAATGATAAGGTATGTTTGGTGTAGATGGTGCTTCGGCATCATCTACGGGGGTGCGATGAACCATTATGGAACGGCCCCACTACATCCCGCTTGGAAAGACGGTGACAACGGACGGTTGCTATAAAGATCTCGGATGAGGAATAGACGAAAACAGTGACATCACGGTCCAATTAACTGTTAAACAACAGTTAATCTAGGATTCAGAACAAAGCAACCTGTCATTTCCGTTCCGAAGAATCCAAAAATGTTCACAATAATTGCTATTCTCATCATGCAACGGATGAAAGTACGGAAACAGTGACGAGCCATGTTATGATGGCAGCTATCAGTTGCGAGTGCGGACGTTTCCGGTCACCCCCAATGAACAGATTGCAAGATTTCCAATATGTAGCATCTATCTGCCTATTTTTTGATGGTAACGTATTTATCTCTATTTTTCAGATCATGATATGCATTAGTTTTCTACACATGAAAACAGGTTTTATACTACTACCCTTTTTTTATACCGATAGCTACTGTATTTTTAACGATACCATAACCTATCTTCAATACAAAAAAAATCCAAAACTCCAGAACTAGAATATACAGGTCTCATCAAATCCTTAAAACCACATCTAAAATACCTCAAGAGTTCCAAGTAAAATGTTAAAAAGAATGAATATAGATTCACTACTTGAGTTAAAAAATATTATAGCAGAAACTCTACCTCCAACAAAAAGGGACTGTATAACGGGAATCTTATATAATACTAACCAATTACTTGTAATGTGTGATTTAGGTAAAATATGCAAATTCAAAGTTTCCTTTCTCTCTCTGGAGTCCAGAAACAAGAAGTTCTGAATCTATCTTATCATTTCGATGGCACAGCAACGCTGGTGCTTTCACTTGGCAATTAGTTTAGTTAAATGAAATGCCAGGATCAGACTAACATTTACTTCAAAATACATATATAAATGGCTTGACAGCAGAGAGGGCCTCATTCTCAATCGCTGGAACAGTATTTAAGAGAATTGGATATGAAAAATCTGCCAAACAAACAACATCAAAAAAATAGAATCACATAATCAACTTGGCAATTGGTTAATAGACTTATCGATGGCTGAGACCCAAGACTTAATATCCTAAGATGCATCATTCACATCAAATTTATTTTATTTTTTTGGCCTAGTCAAGACCTCGAACATCTGATGCTGGTTGATCCAATTTTTAACTATCGAGCATTCAAAAAGTCCAAGCACGCCTCTTCAAACACTTTTATCCCCCATGGTAGTCTAGCTGATGTCAAGTTGAAATGTTCCACCTACAGCCAGATGTAATGGCGATCGTTTCACTCTATCATGTAGTTTCAACAAAAGCAGAAATCAGGATGACAATGAGCTGCAACATACTCTGTAGTGAAGTGATCCAGGAAGCCAGTATAAGTAGAAGATAGGTCCTCCAGACTCAGAGAGAATTTGAATGATTAGGTACGGTAAAACAAGAGAAAAGAGAGTTGTTACTTAAATCTAACAGTATTTCCATATCCTGATATTTTATATGTTTATGGGAAATACCACCTCATCTGGACTCCTAATCTGATAAGAACTAATGTCTCTCTTTTCAGTGGTCTCTGGACCCAACAGACCCTGATGCAGTTCATGAACTAGGCATATACCTTTAGGTTGAAAGGAGGATAATTAGCCACTAGCTCAAACCAGCAAATGTTTTCAACAGAGAACATGTATTCAACGATGCCTGGGAAGAGGTGGTAGAGCAAAAGAAAAATGGACATGGAGAACATATGGAAACCTGGGCAAAAAGCCTCGGGTCTAAACTCAGACGATTAAGTTCATGCTGCATTGATTTCTGATTTCGACGAACAAGTCAATTCAAAGAAATCAAGCACACTGCACAGACATAACAAAAAGACTGGTATTCCAAGAATTGTCATTTGGATGAGTATATTTGACTTCAGAGGGATCCGAAGGTGAATATAGCTTTGGGCCATAGTTCATCCATACTATGTGGCCATCAAAACACACACAAATTTGCTAAGACAAATTGCATTCCCCCTAATGGCTGATACCATATCCGAGAGCTTGTGGATGAAGCACTGGGTCAGCTACATGCAGACTTCTCGATAATGCTACATCCACCATCATAAAAGAGTTATCATGTCTATTTCATTGTTTCTGTTCAAGTCTTTTTAGTGGCCCTTGTGTAATGCTACTTAGTGTTGCACCATAAATTTTTACTGCACATTTTCTAGCAACGTCAATTGGTCTTTTGTTCCTAGTCTCTAATGTATCTAAGTACATTTTTGAAGTTATCTAATCAATTTTCAAGATGGATAGCACGAGTTAATATTTTGGAGATCCTTTTGGTCCATCTTAATATTCTAATTTTTGGTCTCTCATTTCATCCTTGGACTTCCCTTTACTCTTAAGGTTGGTTGAATTTTACATGGTAGACCATGAACCGTAGTTGATTGAGCTCCTCTGACACCACATTTGGACATCAGCTTATGTCAAATCTAATTCAAGATTTTGAGTCTCCGTAACTCTGTGCATGACCCTACATATTCCTGTGAAGACAAGATTTGACCTTAAAGACTTTCCTATCAATGGTTAAGGTCTTTATCAGATACACAAGCTGACATCTTTAAAAAATTTGTAGTATGAAGTCTCGATGTCAAGGGTTGAAAATTCATATTTTAGATGTATAAAACACTTATCAAATGGTTAAGGTCTTTATCAGATACACATCTTGCTACACCATCATCAAATCAATATTTTAGGTGTATAAAACACTTATCAAGGGTTGAAAATCCATAACCTCAGTTAATAAATTTTTAAAGATGTCAGCTAATTTATCCAAAAAAAAAAGTCTTAAAATTGTATCTCATCTTCACTGCTTACCATAGCGGAAAAAAGAAATTGCTAGGTCAGCAAATTCTAGTGTCAATATGCCCATATCATCAAGAAAGTATATGTGCACCTTTTACATCAGTTATATCTTCCATTTCCATCTTTATAGTTGAGTTTTCGATCTCTAGCTTTCACTTGCTCTATCCTTGGAACAATTACATAGCAAATGCAGCACCATGTCCATGGTTGCCTTCGCCTGAGCAAGACTGACTTGAACTTCTCAACATAAAGAACCCCAACTTTAACCCTAAATCATTTCTCTCCTTCATACTTATTTACAGTACAGGCTTTCCTCTTTGATCAAGACATCACCCAATGCTGCTTTGGGCCCTCCCCGATTTTGATTTTGATTCCAAAAGCTTCTTCCTAATCCCCACAACCTTGATTGCCACGGACGTAGCAACCTCATCTTGCCTTCCAAGGCATGATGATAAGAAACCCCCCATATTATAAGGGAAAAAAAATCAGATAAATCTGCAAGGCGACTAATATCAAGAGCGTGCAGCGTGTGTGATTATGGTCTTTATTCATGTCTACCGTTTTTCATGATTAGTCTGCCCTACATTTTATTGGAACCACAAAAAGAACGCAATAACACGATAGATCTGAGACGGGTCGGAAGGAAAACGAAGTAAGAAGTAGATTAGATGAATCCACGACCTACAGTTACGAGAAATCCCTAGGAGCTCGTGTAGAACTTCACCGAAAGCGATACACAAAAGATATTACTACATCGTGAATCGCTGGAGCGCTTCGTGCGAGAGAGGGAAGCAAAGAAGCAAAAAATTGAACAGGGACGAGAAAGAAGTTAGAGGACCGACCGGAGAGGAGGCGAGGGATCCACGATCGGCGCAAGGGCGACGAAGAGCTTCTAGCCAACCACGGTTTTGCGGAACCCATGGTTTCTTTAGGACGGGCGTAGGCGAGGGGAGGACGAAGACGAATGATTCCGCGATAAGTGCCGGTCCACAGCGCCTTTTAATGTTGCTTTTGAACTAAGTGGGCTAGGCTGGATAGATAGAGTGCTCTCTTTAGGTCTCAAGGCCCAACATCTATGCAACAAGGAGTAAAAGCGGCATATTATTGTGCCTTCCCGGAACGGGCATGTCTATGAGCGAATGCCAGCGAGAACTCCAGGCTCCTCCTCTGGTGCTATACTTAGTTTCTAAATCAAATATAGAGATTTCCATGTGTTAGTTACCACTTCACTCTTTTACAACCAACATTTGGCACGACAATAAATCATGCAAATAACAGATGAGTAGATTAAAGAGCACGGTTGTAGAATTAAATAGCTAATTGACGAAAGTCGTGCTATAGTTTCATTTACTAGGATTTCAAACATCCATCAGAATGATCTGATCAGATCTCATACCAAAATCCCAATCACGCAACAGCTACGTCGAAGAAAATGAGGGGTGTTGTAGACATTCCCTCGAACAGAAGCGTTGCATCGTAAGTCTGCACCCGCTGCCAAGGGAAGAAAAAAAGAACAGCACTCTCCCTACGCAGGCATTACCCTGGTCAGGTTTAAAAGGGTCTTTCTCAGCCTGCACCAGTCTTCCATGTTCGGCCATTGGCTGGAGAGACTGGGCAAGCACCCCTGGTGCTGATTACAATTAGCCACTAGGAAAGAAAAGGAAATCATTCTACTAAACCCTAGAATCACAAAGGCCAGTCCCAGGTATCTTGTATCCTACCAAGGAGTAGGGGCTGACTGGTTGCAGCTTAATCCAACAGTGGCAAAGAGCCCAAAGTGGTAGATGCAAACCTGTCATTGTGGGATATAGGAATGCGAGCACAAGCCGCAAAGTAGATAACACGAAAGGAACAGAAGCATTTCAGGTTACTGCCCACCGCATCAAACTGCTTCGAAGTTGAAAGATCAGTTCATGTGGGATCAGCCAGCTGACAACTTGGCGCAGAATTCCCTGAGCACGCACAAAAACAAAAAGGAAAAGATTGCACGCTCCCTACGCAGGCATTATCCTGTTCAGGTTCAAAGGGACTTTCTCAGCCAAACCTGCTGCCATCCTTTGCCAAAACGGCGATGGATGCAGCAGAATGGCACCCCTGGTGCAATTTCCCATTAATTCACAAGCACATGAAGCATAACGCATCAGGAAAAATAGTTCTTTATTTTGCAAGATTTAAACAGAGGACAACTTTAGGATCATCTAACTAACATGTTCTTACCAAAGTTTACGATACGAAGAGTTGTCCATGAGAGCCATGAACCTTATTACGAACTGCTCTATCTTTTCTAATTCTCCAAAGATGAAATCTTCAGATAGTACTGCAAGAAAGTTGCAGAAAAAATGCATCAGAGAAACTAATCTTGTATAACAAAAAAAAAAAGTACTGTGAGCCATTACAGCTCAGCGCACAGATATTCAACAAAATGTACTCGCATCCACTTATCGAATATGCAAAACGTAGATTACCTTAAGAATGATTCTGGATAGAAAGTACATATTATATCATCTTTAAGAGTCTAATATATATTGTAATTGCAAATATAACATGCAGTGAACCAAATAATTTGGCTTGTAGGAATCTAATTTGTGCCTCAGATGAGTGCATTTCTTTATACAAATAAGGCCCTGTCATGAACGACAACTTCCGAATTCAAATAAATTTTGATGGTAGGTTCCCACTCGGGCATCATGGATATCCCAACATGTTATTAGGCCTTTTCAAATATTTGTAACAGGCCTCCTTTTGTCTTGAATTGCTTTTTGTATGTGATATGAGTTAATAAAGGAACATACATGGGACCTACATATGTTCTTGCTCTGGCCCATGATTTAAACAGATTACCATGAAACAAGTTACTTGATTCAAATAAAAATAACAAATAATACAGCTCATGCTGCTGCAGAAGGTAACATGGGTTGAAGAAAAAGAATGGTAAGCACACAGAACATCAAGCGAATTGGCTTAACAATTCTGTTACTGTTAGCTCCCTGATTTGTAAAAAGTTAAAGGAAATATCACAAATGAAGCATAAATAAAGTTCACTAATAAACTAGATCATTATGAGCCCTAGAGGCAATTTAGAACTTGCAAAACCTTTAGGCAGGACAAAATTTGTTACAAAAATGGTTAGATTATAATGAGTTATGCTACTAATTACCTTGAGTTATTCTTGCTATCAATAAGAGTCAATTTGCTATAACATGCTAGCACAAATTCAGCAGATTGAGCTCATTTAAAGGCATCAATTATCACCAAAATTTAGTTCTAGCAAGGCCTAAGACATGTCAACCAGAAATCTCATCAACTAACCTTGGAGAGCGAGCAGCATAACTCTCAGGCACATAAATCTCCCCACCAACTTCACCATGTTGTTCCCCACTAACAGTTTTTTTGGCAGCAAGAAATTCTGCACTCATGGCATCCATTCCATGTTTCATGGCTTCTTCCACTGTCCCATATCCATGTTCCTCGGCGTACTTCCTTACATCTTCTGTTATCTTCATAGAACAAAATTTTGGCCCACACATAGAACAGAAATGTGCCACCTTGGCACCCTCAGATGGGAGGGTCTCATCATGAAAAGCCATAGCTGTCATAGGATCTAAAGACAATGCAAACTGGTCCATCCATCTAAATTCAAACCTTGCCTTGCTCAATGCATCATCCCATGCTTGTGCATGCTGGTGACCCTTTGCCAAATCAGCTGCATGGGCAGCTATCTTGTATGATATGACACCTGTCTTAACATCATCACGATTTGGCAATCCAAGGTGTTCCTTCGGAGTTACATAACAAAGAAGTGCAGTACCAAGTGCTCCAATATTAGCAGCACCAATGGCAGAGGTAATATGATCATATCCCGGAGCGATATCAGTTGTTAATGGACCAAGAGTATAGAAAGGTGCCTCATTACACCATTCCAGCTGCTTCACCATATTTTCTGGAATTTTATGGAGAGGAATATGCCCAGGTCCTTCATTCATGACCTGAAAAAGCATGAAAACGGCAATCCTCAAGCGGTTCGCTGACTAGGTAAATAGTAGATTGGCAAAATGTAAAAAGCTTCACGTACTGAACTTTATGCAGATTATGAAGACAAGATGACAGGGTGTATACACAAAAACTCGAAGGAAAAGAGTCATATGATATGGATTTGTTATTTACATTTTAGTACTTCATAACAAAATTGAAACACCATGTGACTCAAGATGTTTTATTGAATATGTGACACTCACAACATCAGTCAGGAACCCAAAAGTTATTATTAATTTGTAAATCTTTTAAATGAAAATATTAGTTGAAAGATACAGTGAAATAACAGTCTCAGCTATGAGTTGAGAAGAGAAGGGCAACTGATTGACCTGGTAAGAATGTGCCATGAACAAAAGGGTAGGGTTGGAGAGGTTAAAGCATTGGATGTGAAAGTATCTTCCATATTTTTTAAAAAAATAATTCAGCGAGAAGGAATAACCACAGAAAAATGCTGAAATTTGGTCCTTAGTATCATCAATGCAACTAACATGTACTTCAGTCTACAAGCTAACTTCACATGCACAAAGAGCAAAACTAGAGATAATAAACCTTTTCTTGTAAGAATGGAAGTATAGAGTATAGACCCAAAAAAATATTTACTCATTTGGTGGTCCTTTTCTGAAAAGCAATACAAGAATGTAACTGATTATTCTAGGGATAATCAAACTTCTAGAAGGAGTACACTAAGAAGGATGAATTCATGAAGCATAAACTCTTTCAGTTGTTTTAATTATACCTGTACATCCTTTTCCCATGCTCGGCGAGTCAGCTCCCCTTGCGTCAGAAGTTCTGCAAATTGGGCAGTGTCATTGGCATCATAGATTGAACCAGGTCTCAGTCCGTCGCCAATGGACAGTGCTACATCATACTGATTGCATATATCAAGTATCTCATCCCAGTGTTCATAAGCAAAATTCTCTTTGTGATAAGCCAAACACCATTTTGCATGGATTGATCCTCCACGTGAAACAATACCAGTCATTCTTTTTGCTGTAAGAGGGATATATCGAAGGAGGACACCAGCATGAATGGTAAAGTAATCCACCCCCTGTTCAGCTTGTTCAATCAGAGTATCTCTGAAAATTTCCCAGCTCAGGTTTTCAGCAATGCCATTAACCTTTTCCAATGCTTGATAGATAGGAACAGTCCCAACAGGAACAGCAGAGTTACGGAGGATCCATTCCCGAGTCTCATGAATATGACGACCTGTTGAGAGATCCATGATCGTATCAGCACCCCACATTGTTGCCCATTGAAGCTTATGCACCTCTTCCTCGATATTGCTCACCACGGCAGAGTTCCCAATATTTGCATTTACTTTAACCAGGAAGTTCCTCCCAACTATCATGGGCTCCAACTCCAGATGCCTCTTGTTGGATGGAATTATAGCACGTCCACGAGCAACCTCTGATCTCACAAACTCCGGATCAAGCTTCTCACGAGCAGCACAAAACAACATCTCTTCAGTTATCATCCCTTGTTTGGCATAGAACATCTGCGTGTATCTAGGTGCACCCAATTGCTCCCGCCTTTCGACCCAGTCTTTTCTTATCTTGGGAAGTCCTGTTAAAAAAAATAAAGTGTAATTAGTAAACAACTTTCTTTAACATCATACGGGCATCTAATGTGAGAAAATCAGCAACAGCAACAAAACATATTTGACTAAGTTGAGTCCAATTCTTTCTGGACTAAGTCGAGCCCATTTCCATGACCTATCAGAATTGTTGTGGTATTGTCAATCAACCAATGTCATCCAGAATAAAAAAAATTATCATGCAGAAAAAAGCATTGTGCCATGAGTCTGTAATGCATCTCTTTATCAAGTATTTTAACTTCACGATAATGAAAATAAAATGCATTAGCCATATAATTCAAGTTATTGCACTCACCCAGCCGTGGGTTTATATTTTGTGGACCACTTGTATCATATGTATCAAAGTGCTGGTCCTCTCCGGATAGATGGACTCGTCGGAAAGGAACCTTAAGGACATGACCAGATTGCTCATGAACAATTTCCCTACATAGTCGAATATCAGTTTTTGGTGTATTACATAAGAATGATGCAGTTCACATTTCATTAGAAGCATAAAAAAAAACATTCAATCTGAAAGAAAATTTCCATGCCTGACTTCCTTTGTACTCTTTGGGAAACATTCTTCAAATGAAGGAAGTGGAAGAAAATCAGGAGCAGCAGGATCAATTGTGTGCTTCTTTTGGTTGTGTTTTGCTGACTCAGCAACTGAATGATCAAAGGTCAAGGTGGCTTTAGGCTTCAAACTGTACTTGTAGCACGTATCCTTGTTCCAGATATTTGAAGTATGACCCATAACTTCAAATCCAGGTAAAAGAGTAGATTTTGGCAAATTGGAAGGGGCATGGCAATTTCTTGCGCTTGCCACAGAGGCAAGAGATAGTTGTACAGATGTCATCTGTTAGATCCAGAGAAGGGAAACAAATCTGGTAAATGCATTGTATTATGAAAAAGATACACACTGCAATATTTCTTTTTATCAAACTTGACATCACTGATTCCATGGGTGTGCCTTAGCAAGTAGCTAACTCATGTATTTTGCATAGATTTAAAAGACACCCCATAAGGTTCTGCCTTCCAAATAGAAGATAACTCCACATAGGTATGCTTTATCAAGTAGATAAAATAACTTAGATCAAAAAAACAAAAAAATAAAGCCAAACTGACTGTACGAAAAAAAGATGTCCAGGACAAATACGTTAGCTTCTTGTATCACTCATCTTTAGCAGCAAGGCATCACGCACCACAAGTAAACAGAAAAATGAATCAAAGAATTTGTACCAAAAGAACCACCCAAGTTAACTAGAACTAGAGAATAGATAACTAATGGTCGAAGAATCATAACTGATAGTATCTATAATTCACTTTCAGGAGATACAAATTGCAGCGAGAATATTTCATAGTCATGTCTTAATAAGAGATCGTTAAAACTCATTTCCGAGTTTGTAGTCTTACATGCCCTTGTGCATTAATTGGAGCAATTCCTACACATAAGCATACCTTATGATATGCTTACGGCTACAGATTAATAATACAGCATTTGTCAATTATTTGAAGCCTTTTTTGTTATTTTCAAGAATTCAAGTCTTCCAGTCGCTTTTGTATAAGTTCCTTACTGAGAGCTCAAGCTTACATCATCCCATAACAACTCAAACAAAAAGCTCTTTAAACACAGGCACGGTCAGATGTTCATGATCATGGCGATTGTCGCAGCCATGCAACGCATTAAGACAAACAAATAACGTGCATAGGTTTTAATCTACAGATGCATCAATAAACCCTAGGATAAAAGGAAATAGTTCCAAGATAACACATCCCGGATGTCGTACCAGACCGACGTTAGGGCAGAAGGAAGGAAGCGATGAAGAGCGATCGGAGATGGGTTAAGGACAGAGAAAGCCTTGGCCTCGGCTTCCTTATTTATCACATCGTCTCGCTGCTCTATCTCTTACTTGTGGGGCTGCGATTGCTGCCACCACGCCAAGCCCATCTACCCCCCCGCAACCTTTTTGCTAATGCCACGTCATTTTTTATGCGGAGAGAGCTCCCCGACGGACTCGCGATCGCGTGATTCGTGTAGAGAGAGGAGTGAGAGTAGCGGAGTGGAAAGGGCGATCCCGTGAAGGGAGGGAAAAATATCTGGCCTGGCGCGGCAAGGCGAGCTACAGAAGAGGACGAAACCCATAGGGGAAGATATTTTTGAACGGAGGGAGAATTATTATAAGGATGATATGTGACCGGAACACAGAATCTACGCGGATGATTCTTCGGGGAAGTGATAAAGCTCCCTCGTAGCCGTCCATTTTTTTCTCCAAATATTCAGTTTGGTGGTTAATCTTTTTATAATTTTAAATAATTTAAACATATATATATATATATTAAATAATTTGATTTGAGTCAATTTAAATCGAATCAAAGTGATGTTTTATAAATTAAAATTAATTCAATCTCAATGAAAAAAACATTCATAATCTTTAAAATTGAACCATTGAAATTGATTCAGTAAAATTTACCAATTCAATTTGAACACCCCTAATAATTAAAATAATGCAAATAACAAATTTCAGTGAAAGGATGATTCGAGTCGAATTTATGTATTTATTAATATTATTAAGTACAGGCTGCTGCATACTAAACCATTAAAGTAGCATTCTTTTCATCCATGACAAATCACACTTGAAAAGCACGTGGAATTACGATGAACAGAAGAACAAAGTGAACATTAATGTACAAAAAGTTACAGATATCCAGTAACATAAAACTTAATTATCAGGACTTAATCTCACAAGATCAGCCATCGAATGTACAGACACATCTTCTTTGTCTAGGTCTTCACATGAAAAAGGATGAAGCGAGACTTTTAATCAATATTAGATTACAGGTAGTTGACTTTGTTTGACAATAGGTCTGTGTACTCATAAAGGTTATATAATTGTTGGGGAACTTCTTTGGAGATTTCGAACATTCGGTAGAGTTGTCGGCAAATAGGTTTTCAGAAAATTGTTCAAGAGATGGTATCCTTGTAAGTGTTTCGGGCAAAAGCTTTTCCGGCAAGACAAAACTTTGAGTTGCTCCCGGTTACTTAGCTGTGGAGGAACATTGCTTGCTTTCAGGAACCTGCCTCAAGCTGCAGAAGGTCTTCATGCTTCCCCTCTATGAACCTTGTCAGTTCTGCAGGGGCAACAACTAGCTTTAACCACTCCTGCAGCTCTTCACCTTCCACTTTCTCTTTTTCTGCATCAAAAATAGGAGAGAGAAGATTGATCAATAACAAATCAGTGCAATATAAGCAAATAAAAACAAGTTTGCAATGTATTGTAGTCACATTAAATCGACACGTCAGGGATGCTGATGCTAAAATGACGTGCGTAACCCGAGATCACAGTATGATGCATCAAATGGGGACATATATAGATAAGGAAGAGGATTTCTAAGATGATCTTCTTTGCATAGACTTGCTCAATATCATCAAAGCATTTTCTAAAATACTGAGGACAATCATGAGCATATTACACTAGCCGAATATGTCAACAAAGATAAATGACAAAGACATGTTGGAGGCATCTCTGCTACATAAAAACAGATGCTAGTATGTCTACCCAAATGTTATCTATTACAGGACCTTTAAGAACTAGTAAAGGACTAATCATTATCCTCAGAATGCAGTTCTGGTGTTGCTCCAACTTTTACACTCCAAACCATAACAAGAGAGCAGAAGAATGTCATATAATTCTTCGTAACCCAAAATGGGTAACGCCTGGAATCAAAATTCAATTCAGCTTGTATATTGATCTAGTGTGACACTTCCTGTGACAGCATTTGACCTTTCAATAGGAGCACTGAGCAGTTAACATAGGATATAAACAAAGGCCATATGTGAAGTGAATCACTGTCTTTAGACTCATCAGATTCAAGATCCACATTCCAAAAATTTGATACGTACAACAAAGGCATAGGTAAGATATACACAACAAAAGAAGATAATTAAATGCGTACCAGATTAGGACTTTGTTAGGGTAAAACTTATTTCATAAAAGAAACACAAATGTTATTCAACTTAGCCAACTGCAGTAAGCACAAATGTAATAAAGCATAATTATGAAGATAAAGGAAGAAAGATAAACCTTCCAAATAAGCTCCAAGACCCTCGACCACAGTAGGATTCGCCCGTACAACAGAGAGAGCTACTTCAAGAGCTGATTGCAGGAGTGATTTTACCTCTCTTTGCACAAGGTCAACAAGAATCCCCTAAATATAGAGCCCCAGTTACTTCTTGCTGATTGATTGGCCAAAAAGAGATTTAAAGAAAGATAAAAGAGACAACCTGATCCCTTCCCCATGGACCTGCCCCTCCAGAGTCATCGAGACCACCACTAGACAACGTTGCCAATGACACTGGACCAATGTTCTGATTAAGTCCGTATTCAGCTACAGCTTTGTATGCCATGTCTGTTGCACGTTTGATATCATCAAGTGCTCCAGTAGAAACACGGCCTGAGTAAACCACTTCTTCTGCTGCACGTCCACCCAGAAGAGTGACCAAGCGGCCACGCAATTCATCAATGAAAAGCAAATATCTGTCCTCAGTGGTAGGAGGGGTATATGTGAAACCCAATGCACCACCTGACCTTGGCAATATGCTCAGTTTCTAACAACAGGAAAATGGAGAAATCTGATGAGTTCTTTCTTATAGTTATCAAAACAGAGAATTTAGAGTTAAAATAACCTCCACACGTGGTTGTCCAGGAAGCAGATTTGCAACTGCAGTTCCGACAATTGCATGACCAGCTTCGTGTCGAGCAACAACAGCCTTTTCACCTCCTTGCAGCTTTGCATGTTTCTTCTCTATGCCCTGAAAAGTAAAACTCTTCCCATAAAGTTGCATATAGATCTGATGCTCAAAAATCTACAAAGCTTAACATGAGACACATAAGAACTGAATCATAGAGTCCATGATTTCTAGTCAATGTTTTTGGTTTGCATAACATTAGCATTTGAGTTGAGATATCCAACAAAAAAAATAGTATATATGACAAGCAAAGGCCCTTCCGAGAACTCAAAAATCCAGCAGCATGTTGTCGTGTAAACCCATGAAACTGTAAACAAGAGAAGAACCAAATTGTTCTTAGGCAATGACATCAAGAATGCATAGGCATTATAATTATGATGTTCCTCTTTGCAACAAGTCATACAAAAATAATGAAGTTAATCATAACCACGTGATTACATTTGTCTACATATTCTTTCACATTCAAATAAAAAATCAAACAGCTGGTTCCGAACCCCTCTAGAAAAGTTCTTTTGAGAAACGATATGTTAATGACATTTGACAATCAGAATGAGCTACATTATGATGAATGCATTTTTGAGAAGATATAGTTAGAAAAGTAAAAACTAGAAATATATAGCAATTTCGAGAGTGAGAAATCATGCTGAGACAAGTTAGATCCTACCTTTTCTATATCAAAAAACCTCACAGACCACTGCCAAATTTAAGAAGATATGAGCACTCTCGTTAATAAATTTAAGCATAGAAAGTTTCTAAAATAGAAAGAATAAAAAACAAATTATAGGGGAACCTGGCAATAAAAAGTGGACAATCAAATTTGATGGTAGACAGATACACAAACTCAATCTCAAATAAAGAACACATTCTTAAATTGACTCGAGAGTATCATTAGATATCCTCTGAAACATGGAGAACCTGAAGTGCAGAGTCAAGTCTTTGTTGAAGCATCCTAGTGGTAATGTTCAACTCCACATGAGTGTGTCACATTTAATGTAATGAATGGAAATCAATCTTTTTAAAAAGAAGAGTGCATAGCCAAGCAGGTCCGGAACATTAGGAGAAAAAGATAACCAGAAGCAGGAAGATAATTGCTCTAGAATTTATTAGGTTTTGAAAAGATTAACGGTACAAAACATACAGCTATTGAGCGTTCAACGGCCAGGATAAAATCAATCTTTTCAACAACAACTTTGTTTTCTCTCCCAGCTAATAAAGCAGCTTCATTCACCAAATTTGCTAGGTCTGCTCTGCACAATGTTCAACAACCAAACATCAAATTAAGTCCAAATTTGCTAGGTAACAGATTAAGTCATCACCGACTTATGAGGCCAAATGTTGTTATTACCCAGTGAAACCAGTTGTCATGGATGCAATTTCACTAAGATTCACATCATCCCCTAAAGGAAGCTCCTTTTTGTCAACATGAACCTTTAAAATGGCCTCCCTTCCAAGCCTATCAGGAGTTTCCACCTGCGAATGAAAACAGAAAATAACATATATAGTCAAAGTGTGGGATGCTTACACATTCTAAGATGGCATTGGTAGATATCTCATATACCATAACTACACGATCAAATCTGCCAGGACGGCGAAGCGCAGGATCCAGCACATCAGCTCTATTGGTTGCCCCGAGGACAATAACAGCAGAATTGCTATCAAATCCATCCATTTCCTGAAAAAGTAACATGGAAGTACTTTATCCTCAAAAACAACAAAAGCCCATGATGATAACCAAAGACAGCTGGCCCCTATTATCCTACAGTGAGCAGCTGATTGAGTGTTTGCTCTCGTTCATCATTGCTAACTATGCGATATCGACCATCACGGCTTTTTGCAACTGCGTCTATCTGCATGAGCAAGAACAGGTATAGCTTGTAATGCCAAACAATGTATAGATACTGGAACAGATTAGAGATGAATTAATTGATTGTTGATCACCTCGTCAATAAAAATGATCGATGGTGCCTCCTTCTTTGCCCTCGCAAAGAGATCTCGCACACGGGAGGCTCCCATACCAACATATAGTTCCACAAATTCACTTGCTGAACAACTTATAAAGGGTACTTCTGCTTCTCCGGCTACAGCTTTTGCCAGTAGCGTCTTACCTGTGCCTGGAAGACCCACCTGTCAAAAGAATCCATCATTATAAAAAGGTATATGAGTACAAAATTCAAAGAATAATGCCAAGGGATCTATCTCCACATGCCACTCACCAATAAGACCCCTCGTGGAGGCCGGGCACCAAGGCGTATATATTTGTCTGGATTCCTAAGAAACTCCTGAGCATTAGGATGATAGGAAAAGTATATTCTTAGCTCCTTCTGAACCGATACACAACAATATCAAATATTGAATGTGTCAAAAACCTTTGGCATACCACAATTTCTTCCAGCTCTTCTTTTGCTTCGTCAACACCAGCTACATCATCAAAAGTGATCACATCTGCATGTTCAGGTGCTTTTGCATTACCAGGACTTGAAGTCTTACGGCTCCTTAACTGGCCTGCTGTATGCTGAAAAGGAATATTTAGCATCAGAAAAAGCCAAAAAAGCCTTGTGCAATTCACTTTGAGGAAGAAGGAACGCGTTAGCACATACCTGGGAAAAGCTCACTCTGAAATTATTAAAGGCTCCCACAAGCAAAGCAATATAGAAAAGAGCAATCTGTAAAGAGTAAGAGTTTCCTAATATCAACAACGTTCAAATTGGACATAAACATCTACACATGAAAACACAGAAAATTTACAGACTGTAAGGAGGAGATTAAGCATCACAATTCGCAGCTACCTTAACTATCCTATTTTGTTGATCAGGGAATATACCCAATGCATGGGGATTCTATTTAATTATTTTTTTCTCTCCTGAGCCAAAACAACAGAAACAAATGCTTCACAGTTAATGTTTCTTTAGTCTCTTGAATATATAAATAACACATTCAGCTTTCAAGCAATGCAGGATAGATATACCAAATGGTGGATAGTTCATCAAGTGTGACAAAATCAGTGAATTAACAAATAAATAACTTCAGTGATATCATGGCCTTAAGTCTGAAGGTATCAACTAAAAATTATTTTGAAGAGCAATGCAGGAAAGGTTAGACAAGAACTCCTGTAATGGAATTGGCCAGAAGCATTATCGTTCATATCATGGCCTTAAGTCTGAAGGTATCGACTAAAAATTATTTGCAGATGCATTGAGGCTTTATATACACATCACACATTATGCCAGAACCAGAGATGCAAATGCTTACCAGAGCAGAGTTCAAGAAACCACCAGAACGCTTGTCTGGGGAGCCAAACTCAACCTGGTTCTCGAGCATCTTCTCGTAGGGGGTCGTTATATCTGCAGGGCGAGTCGTGGTATACACGATCCTCTTCGTCGGCGCCATGCTCCTCATAAGCGCCTCGGCCTCCTGCGCCCGGTTCTCCCCACCAGCCTCAACCTCCGAGCTTACAGGATCCTGCCGCAGTCTGAACATGATATGGACCCCGTCCACCTCCACCTTCCGAACCTGGTCATTGTTAATCTTGCTCAAGAAGTCGCTGAACGACACGCTGACGTACGTAGTGGGGGGCCTCGGCTCCGACCCAGGCAGCGGGATCCCTGGCCGGAGCAGCCGCATGGCAAACATCACGATGCCCAACTGGAACAGAAGGGCGCTGATCTCCTGTGCGGGGATGATCGGCTTCCACTGCCATCTGGAGCCCTTCCACCAGCGGCTCTTCCACTTATTCTCCCGGCGAGGTGACGAAGACGAAGAGGATGAAGACGACGACGGCGACGAAGAAGGAGAAGAGGCAGGGGACGGATGGGAAGCGACGTTCTTGACGCCTTCGCTGCTACCTTGCGGGCCTTCGGTGGCACCGTCGCTGGAGCTGGCGTTCGAATCTGTGTCCTGCTCGCAGGAACCGCAAGCCCGGACGCGGGTGGCCACCGCCCGTCGCCGATGCTTCAAAAGCACGCCCAATGCGTCGAATCCCTCTCCCAACAACCAGCCTCTGCTGCTGCGAGGGATAGAGGAGAAGGCATGGCCACGGGGACGAACGCTACGGCCAAATCGAACGGGCTCCCCGCCGCGCTCCCGCGACCGGCAAGGGAGGAGGATCGATCGGTTGCCTAGTCCTTTGGCGATAGGATGGGGATTGGATTTGGGGCGGAGACCGCGCGGAGCCAAGGATTCGATTGCTGCTGCAGCAGCCATCCCTTATTCGATCGAGCGAAGGAATTAAACGAGAATCAAAAATAAGATCGGGACTTTACACTTTTATGGAAACCCTAAATGCTATCGCGATTGGGAAATTTTACAAAAGTCGGGAAAAAAATGAAATTTTTTTTCTTTTATGGAGGAATCGATGAGAATAGAGAGGAGATTGACAGCCAGGAAATCTACTCGACTGTTTATCCGATGTGGATGACACCCCCTCGTTACAGCGCGACGTTTTGTGCCGTTCGAATACACGTGTGTTGATTGGCAGAAAAGATGGGGCCCTTGGGACCCACACGTGGTAAGAACGCGAGCAGAGTTCGTTCGGATTTTGTGCATTATCTACCGTGTCTGGCCATCCATATGAGTACACGTGTGTCCCCCTCCCATGCTCGGAAACAACGAGTGCTGCCAGTTGTTTCGGCAGAGCCCACTCCACACGCTTGGTCGCCTGGGCCCCATGGAAAGAGATGTAACGTGTTCTTCGGTACACACGTTGGTATCTCCAACCGGTGTCGACGTAACGCGTACAAACCCCGCACCCGAATCCGGCTACGAATTGGGCCGGATTCGGGGGTGAGATTTCCCGGTCCGCGAGTCGACCCTGCCCGGCCCGACTCATGCCGATTTCGGTAGCAAACAGGCCCGCAACACGCACGAAAATGCTTGAAACGTTCGCTAATAATTAAAATAATAATTGGAATTTTGATTAATATGTCACTCGATTTACAAGAATGCCCACACCAAACAAACGATCGGCCACTAAATGAGACGAGACGGTGGTGATGGAGTCCGCTCACGATATGGAATTCAATTGCTGAGTTGCAGATAATTATAACAAGAAAACTCTTAAAATAATTTTAAATTGTATTCTTTAATGTGATAAACCACTATTATTCTATATCTAATTATTTGTTGCAGCTTTATCGAGACTGTTGTTTAAGCATGAAACTCGAGTTAGAACAGACCATTTGGCAAGTGTAAGTGTCTCCGGTTTCCTTCTTCGGACAGAGACTCTCTTAATTTTGGAGAGAAGAAGCTACAAGCTGGCGATTGAACGCCGATCAGTGGTCCAATATATAATTAATTTAGACCAAAGGTGTTTTTGGCAGGTAGAGATGCGTAGAATGCAGTGTTCCTCCGCCTGCTGAGTCGTTTTCGTTTCTAAGTACGCTTTCACTTGTCGCCGTCTATTTAATTGTCGATGTCACATGCATTTGATTGATATAACATGCACACATCGTTATCCTAATTATAAAATATAAGGTTTTGATCCATTTTAATGTGTTTTTTATTATTAAATACTTGAGCTATTATGATTTTTTTTATATTTTAAAAAATATAATATATAAATCTCTCCCATTAAGTTTGAGTTAACATATGTTAAAGTTTATTTACATAGTATGTTAACTCGTAATAAATTATTGTTATAATAATATATATAATTTTAAATTTTAAAATAGATTAAGATTCATTTTAACCTTTGTGATATTAGACATGAACCGCTTAAGCCCTTATGGTTTACTCATATTTAAAACAATAATTATATTTTCAAAAACATAACATATAAGTTCCTTCTATCGAGTCTTAGTTAACAAACGTTAGAGTTTAAGTGTAATATAAATTCAAAAATGAGTTAAGGTTCATCTTATCGATGAAAAGAAAGTGGTGTAGCAATAGATGAAAGCACACGTAATTGGGGTATATGAGAGGACGAAGTGATAAGTGATGGAGATGAAGACGCCCTAGAGAAGAAAAAGGGACTAGGAGAGCAATGCATGTCTAGCATTAAACTAGTTGTTATACATCCACATAAGGTATGGTCGAAAGCTCTTGAGCTCATCATTAGTGTGGGAGAGACTGTGTGTGTACGATACCTTACTATGCTGTAACGACTCAATGCTACTATTGTTAGTCACTTCCATCACGACGTCTCCTCCCACCATTAATGATGGTCTTATTTTAAAAATAAAAATGAATTACATGTGTTATTATATTAATAGTTTATTTTAAGCGAACGTAAGTATACCATAACGTTTGTTAACTCAGACTTAACGAGAGAAGCTTATATGCTACGTTCTTAAAAATATAAGAATTATTTTAGACATAAGGAAACCAAGAGCTTAAGTGATTCATTATCAAAACCATAAGGGTTAAAAGGAACCTCGATCATTTTTAAGCTTAAATTATACATGTCATTATATTAATGATTTATTACGAGTCAACATGTTACATAAATATACTTTAATGTCTATTAACAGACTTGATGAGAAACTTATAAACTAAGTTTTTTTAAATGTGGAGATTATTTTAGAAACGAATAAATTTTAAGAGCTTAAGTGATCCATGACCAAAACCACAAGGGTTAAAACAGATATTTAACTATATATATATATAATATTTTCCTTGATATCAAAAGTATGTTGGGTTAAAAACAATAAAAAAATAATTATCAATAAAATAAAAAAAACAAAGATCAGAAATCCACATTTCACATTATCCATTACCGAATGATTCCACCTCACATAACGATCATAGAATGATTATATATAAATATAGACAATAAAAATCATAAAATTATTAAATAAACTAAAAACAATTTTCATAATTAAAGTGATAATGGATATAAATAAATAATATTTTTGATATTTTATTTTTAAAATATAATTTTTAACAATCCTCATAAATCTTAAATTTTATAATAGCTAAAAATTATTAAAATAACTTGCTTATTGCTCGAAATATCTTTAATAACTTAAACTTCATGATAATTTTCATTTGAAGAAAACTGAATAGACTATGTCTTGAATTATGTTCTTTTGATCCGGACTTCAATTACCATAAACATATTATTAATATGTTGTTGTGCATTATTCATGTCTTACCAAAAATATCGCTTCAAGGTCTATTTAAGAATTATACTCATCATATATTTTTATATAGGAGTAATGAAACAATCATCATTTATGCATTGATGTGTTTTTTTTTTTTTTTTTTTAAATTTCCCTTTTTTTTTTTTTTTTCAAATTTCCACTGATTTGTTATTATCATATATTACGTCCTTCAAAGGATATATCATAAAAATGATTGAATTTTCACTACTTAAAGGCCCACTAAGGCTAACTTATCCCCTCAGTGATATCGAAACAGTAATTTTTTTATTTATATGTTTTTAAGACTATCATCATACATCAATTTTATATAATGCATGTATGGATGATGAGAATAATCATGCATATAAATAACTAAGAAATTTATCAATCAATAAGAAAGCTAATATAAATATAAATATTTATAATTTATCACCATAAATATGATTAATAATTATCATATTAAGTAAACTCATAAATATGCACATGTTATTATCAACACTACATCCCTTATGAAATTTGAAATGCTCCTACATTTGTAAGAAAATTTAACATATTAAGAAAGCAACATATTGCAAATACTGTATTAATATGCATAACATTATTTTATTTATGCATCACATGATATTTTGTCATATGAAATTATCATAAAAGTATATTTTAATAACATTATAATTTTATTTTCGTATATCACAATAAAAGACTACAAATAATTATATGTATTAAACAAATTCATATGTACAAATAAAACATGTACAACCTCAACTTTATAAGAACATTTAATGTGAAGAAATTAATAATTTGCTCATGATATTGCATATGGTATTTAAAATATTTTTCATGATTTTGTATACGCAAAACATGCCCCCACATTTTCAATAAAGTTGTATATTTTGATATCACCATGTGACCCCCACATTTCAAATGTTATTGAGAAAAATAATTAACTTAACCTCATGAATTATCAGTGACAATTACAAGTAGAATGTGCTACCACATATGTTAAATTTCAAAGAATCAAGCAAATATAATTATTACAAATATATTAATCTCAATTAACGAATAACATGATCTAAAATATGTGAAATTGACTAATAAAATTTGTTCAAAGTAAGTAAGTTAATTCTTGAAATTTAATGACCAGTAAAATTCAATTAAAATGTAAATATAAATGTCACATGGAGTATAAAATAAGTGACTAATTAAACATTAGCAATGAACTAAAATGACTACATCACAAATAAATGTTAGTTATGAACAAAAAGAAAAGAAACATGATACTGTTTATAAACTTGAAGAACCACTTAACATCGCTTAGAGGCATTCAAAGCAAAACAATTGAGTAGAACAAGACATTAAAAGAGGAAGAAAATATTTCCAACTTGATTATATGTGAACTCGGAAGAAAAGATAGAGCTGCACAGCAAGTAGGGATGAGAGTTCTTTTGGGTTAGCGAACACCTTCTCATACGGTATATTTTGGCAACCCGAGCATGTCACTATACACCGCACGTCCCGTCTTTGACAATCTGAGCACCACACCATACACTGCACGTCTTGTCTTTGGTAGCCCGAACACGTCACCCCATGCCAAGTCAGAGCATCACGTCCCGTCCAAGGAGCGCATACCTAGAGGATACGCCACATGTCCCATCCCGGGAGCTCGGGGCGGTGCCATCTGATGTCGCTCTGCATGTCTTGGAACGGCGATCGGTCAGAAGGGCCGTCCCATCCCTCGAGGACAACGGCGACACCAAACCGATGCACCCTTAGTCCTCGCGCCACAATATAAAACCTCCGGTCGGCCTCCGACCAAGGAAAGTAATGAAGATACACAAAAAAAGAACGAAACCGATCCCTCTGTTTACTAACTTGTTTGTCGGAGGGGCCACAGCCGGGTACCACTCGACGGAGGCTTTTTTGCAGGAGGGCAACCAATCATCATTGATAGGAGGGACTCGACACAGGAGCACGATCCGCCCGGCACCGAGGAGTCATCAGCTAGCCCGACCCCAACCTACGCCAATCGGCATCCCTTTCCGAGAGCTCGATCACTTTATCATCCAAATCATCCAACAGAAAGCTCTCGACATCGACCCGTAGACCTAATCGTACTGACTTACCGACCACGACATATTTGTTCTCTAACACCTTCCTCTTTTGATAAGGAAAAGTTTCCTAAAGAGTTACAGTGGTCTTCTTCTCTCTATGTTGCTTCGACCATCATACACTTTTGTCATGACCGGAAGGAACCCTCCTTTCCGAAGATTGGAGACGAAATTATTCTGAGGTGGCGATGGTAGACATGTCACAGTGATCATGAAAAGCGACCAAGAAAAATCTCCAACAAGTCGCATGATATCATAGCTTATGTCAATCGTTGCGACAGATTACAACTGCAGTACGAAAGAGACGAGTAACCTCTCTCGACATGAAGAATCAAGTTCGCAGCTTTTGACGTTTTATTATAGACCATCGCACACATCGTGAAGACGACGACAGAGTGATTTGTTTTGGCAGTAAAGATGGAGGAGGATCGACGTGGTGGTGGTGGTGGTGACTTCTTTGATCAGGGCCAAGTACATTGTACCGGTTCGATCAAGGACAGTAACACTCCCACGTCCACGCTTCTCCGGTGCAGGATTCCTTGAACCTGGACGCACACGCGTCATGCGCAGCCCTTTTCGTCCGCCGCTGCATTCACCGCATCGGGCCCTGAATCCGGTGCATTCACCGCGTCGTTCCTTGAATCTGGCCCGATTAGTCGCGTGGTTTTCCAGCGAGATTCCGCTTTCCAGCCCTTGTTTATTATGCTTCCACCGTCAGTTTGGTGTCGTCTCGATTCTGAGCACAAAGTTTCCTGTACCCATCCATCCTCCTGTCACACCATCAGATTTACCTCGAGAGCAACACCAATGATCGTCAAGATTCCTCTTTTACTTCGAGTCGAACCAACCGCCCTCCGTGGTCGTTCATGCGGTGCAGATGAATTGACTGATAGAATGCCAAGGTCGCCCAACTCTCATGGCCGCAGCCGCAGCCGCAGCAGCGTCAGCGTACCGCATCATGAGCGCCACACATCATCGTTGAAAGCTACAGTGAACGGCCATACCTGGACTCTGTCATCCCAAGAGATGGACTGCTCAAACCTTTATGCATGCTTAAACTAGAATGCGGCAGCCCAGGGACTCAGATTCAGCAGCATTAGAGTGCTAACGTAAGACGCTGCTCGTGATGCATGATCAGTAAGTCTCAGTCGTATCGATGGACAGAAAAGAAAGAACAGGGTGGGTGTTGTCTCGTTCAGGCATTTCATCATCTAATCGCCAGCTATGTATTCTTCGGCAGGAAGGAATCCGGGGCCTCATGGACCACACACGTCGGATCGAAGATTTTAAGGATGCCGCTCGCCTCCACTCTCGTCATCTTCCGATTCCCTGCCGCGTGGGCTCACAATCCGCTTCAGCACCGATTGGTACTACTAATATCTTTTACTAATTTATTATATTATCCTTCTTAAAGCCGTGCAATATTAATATACAATATTATTGTGATCGGCGGAGCGGGCGGGCGGGCGGGAGTGCCCTTTGCCGATGGATAATCCGATGGTAAGGGAGAGCTTGTCGGATTCGATCCGATAACGTGGCACACGTAGATGTCAGGGACCCACACGTTGGTCCCACGGCAGCAACGTCGTCGCTACAATCCCATGCGGTACCCGCCGGTATGCAAGACAAAGCGCAGCTGTTGATCGCGGAAGAATACAATCCAAGGGGACCGATTACTGCTTCGACGAATCATAGATTATTACTAGTGTTATTTTTCTTGCTGTTAACCTCGGTTCCTCTGTCTCCATCTAAATATTCTCGCCTCCTTTTAAGCGGAGAGACTGCTCGAGCCCTCAACAAACGCACAAGACCCAGACATTTCTCACTTGATTTTAGGGCTGACACTTTCCGGTGAAGACCGCATCGGCCGTCGCGCTACATGGACGGCTCGGCCGCCCCGACGACCTCCCCGCCTCCAGGTACCCCCGGGCTCCCCTAATCCGCAGGTGAGGTGTCGCGTCGCCCGTTCCTTGTTCGGCTTCTTTACAAGAAGAAGAGGGAGGGAGCTTCGGGGTTCTCTTGTGGTTCGTTGTTTCTTCAGCGCTGAGATCGGAGGAAGAGGAACTTGATCCGCTGGAATCGATGGAGTCTTCAGCTTGTGGCTTTTCGTCGCGGATCTGGTGATTGAGGTGGTTTCTTGGTTGGGTTTTGTAGGTTGGGTGGGGGCGATGGCGCACCGGAGCTTGAGCAGGGTGATGAGTTTCGGGATATCGGACTTGGCGTTGGAGTTCGTGCTGGGGTACGTGGATGATCCCCGGGACCGGGAGGCCGTCTCGCTCGTGTGCAAGAAGTGGTACCAGATCGACGCCCTTTCGCGGAAGCACGTCACCATCGCCATCTGCTACTCCACTAGCCCTGACCGGCTGCGGCGGAGATTCCCCAACCTCGAGTCCCTCAAGCTCAAGGGCAAGCCCCGTGCCGCCATGTTCAACCTCATACCCGAGGACTGGGGTGGCTACGCGGGCCCCTGGGTCAGGGAGATCGCCGAGGCTTTCAATTGCCTCAAGTCGCTGCACTTGCGGCGGATGATCGTCAAGGACGAGGATATCACGGTGCTGGTCAAGGCCAGAGGTCATATGCTCGAGTCGCTCAAGCTCGACAAGTGCTCTGGGTTTTCCACAGATGCTCTCCTTCTCGTTGCGCGTTCCTGCAGGTACATCTTTTTGGTCGACTGAAATTTTAGTTTACTTCCATCTGTTTATTGTCCTAGAAAGTTTGCCCTGATGGAAGTGCATGACGCTTGTGCACATTTTATGTGAAACTTTTTTTTCGTCGTGCTTGACAGCCTGCAACACTTGTGACCGCCGCCCTGTGGAGTGGAAGGTCATGTTTGCAGCAACCTATTTCCTTGAAAATTGGAATTCGGAGTGAAATTTTGATACGGTTGAGTGGAATGCGTTAGGTTCTAGCAAAAAACCAATTAGTTTCTTTTCTTGATCTTGGTTGTCTTGAGAATCAAGAGCCTGAAGAGCTAGCATATGAATTTTGTATGCTAATATGATGCTCTTATTCTCCGATTCCTCTTCTTTTTCTGATGCTGATTCCTAGATGAGTACCTATACATATGTTTGTCATCAAAATTCTTTTCTGGAACTTATGAACTTTTCTTCACATTGGGTGCAAGGTAAGATTCATGGAAGAAAGAACCAAACTTGTAGACCCTATAAATTTGACGGTAGTAATTTGCTTTATTCTCGGAGGTTTAAATTTATTAAGTCTATGATGCCCCAGAGTATTCATAAACTGGATTTAGTAGTAAGATCCAAGTGCTGTGAGTTGAAGTAGTTGTCAAATGTGAAGATACTTTCTTCCGGAGAAAAGTGGGTCTGACTAATCTGGAACATATAGTTGACATATCAAATCATGTACCTTGACATGATTCTGATGTTCTATATCCATTGCACTAGCACATGCAGCTTCATCTTTGTATGGAACTTGGCATTAATTCCATGATGTGATTGCCATGTTTCCTTTAAGATACTAAGATTATGTGTCAAAGCACCTTCAAGCAGATAAAATTCCCCAATTTATGCTTTAAACTTGGAAGAATTTGCTCTGTCCATTATTGGAAGATTGCTATTTATCTTCTCTTGGATAATAATTCTCAGAGCAGCAATTATTTATGACAAACAGCAGTTAATTAACACTTTAGTTATATGTTCCCTGTAACATCTAAAGTTTCAAAACTTTAATCCTTGCATAATTATGTTACAGGATTTATTTATAGTCTTGTGTGATAGCACAAGCAAGAATCTCTGGTTCACAGGCCAAGTTCAAGTAGATTTAAGGATGAGTGTTATCTTGGCCATGCTCAACCATGCTGTACGCCTGTATCTTGTATTTATTTCTTTATTATTTTACACTAAACCTCTGCCAGCTTCAAGCTGTTTGTTGTAAATCATGAAAATACAAGTGTAAACATGTTTTCAACTAAGTTATAAGAATGGACCTGTTTCTTTAGTCAATTTGTCGCATAATATCTTGAGAAAATTGCTGTCTGCTATTACTTATGATCTTTTTGTTTAGTCAGTGTTATAGTTTTTGTTCATTCTTTTCTTGGTGGGGGTGGGGTTGTTTGTTGGGTAGTGGGAAAAATAGCAGACACTAAACAGGAGTAGTAGTCATTGACGAGATTCAACTCTTCAGTGAAATAATATAATATATTTTGGATCATTAAATGGTAATTAAATGTAACTTGAATTGAGATTAATACACCTTTTGTATTGTTATAGGATCTATTTTGCCAATAGAAGCTGTTATCTTCTGTTAATTCCTGTTATAACTTATAACAAAAGTTTGTAATAATTTGTAGTGCTGATATCTATTCCATCAAGAAGGATTTGGTGGGATTATTAACTTCCCTTTATAGCTATCATTTATAATGGTTTTGATAGTGTCTATCATTATATGCACTTTAGTGAAATTAGGCCAGATATCAACATGAAGATTACTTGTTTCCACATGAAAATACCTCTTAATAGTCATATCTCTCCTTCTTGGCCCAGTTTTGTGTCCCTTTTTCTCGAAACCTTTTACTTCCTGTACATCCTGGTCTCATGGCACAAAAATATATTTGCCTCCAGATTTATTTTGATTGTTCCTCCGGATTATTTCTTTAGTTCTCTTTTCTAACTTAGAACCCTTGCAACTTCTTTATTACAAATATCATCTTTCTTAAGTCCTCAAGTTTGTGTTTGTTAGTCCCAATAAAACAATCTTTGATGCATTCTGTTGAGTTCTGCTTTGAGGTTCAATGTTCTTCTTGATTTTCCTAGCCAAGACTGAGCTTTTAAGGGTATCTTCAGTATCCAACTTATTCTATCTGAAGTTCCAAAAGTGCTAATTAAATGTTGAAGTACATAACTCTATGCATTAAATATCTTTTGGTTAAATGGGCAGCTTCATTGATGATAGGCACACAAGCCATGTACAGTTTATGTTCCAGGAAATGAAGGTAGGTTCTATGAATATTTTAGCTGTCTCACATGTTTATTCTGCATGCTCTGGTTTCAGAGCCAATTAAATATTTGTGTAAATATCCCCTAACCTTATACATAATGACAATTTGGGATATCGTAAATGACTGGATCAGCTTTTATTCCCTTTTTAACATCTTGCCATTTTTTAAACAATCGATCCATGGATAATATTTCTTTGTTTGCAATTTATTGCCTTATTTGACATTATGGTAGAGATACCACCATGTTTGCCATATGAATCAGTTTATGTGCAAAGGACACTGATCATATTTCTTGCGGTGTTGATGCAACCCAAAGCTACTTAGATCAACTATGAAAGAATATTTTTGTTAACAATTGGATGTTAAATTGAGTTTGGTTAGATCAGTGGTTGAGATACAGTATAGTTAGAGTCTATTTGGATTATCTTTGATCGATTTTATGAGCCATAACCTAATTATTTGTTGTCCTGTAAAAGAGTTTGTCTCGAAATTTAAGCTCTAGATTGTTGTGGCTGGAATTTTGGACTATATTCAGTCACTGTTATTCATTATTTTTAATGGAGTCTGAGTTAGGAAAAAATTTCATTGTTGAACCCGACCTTTACTCTCTCGTCTATCCCTATCCCATCACTTTCAATTTTACAAACCATTACCCACTGATTTATTTCCATATGACTAAGTGACATTTAAAAGCATCTTAAATCCATAGGTTCTTGCAAGATCAAAGCCTGTGAAGAACAAAAATCGACATGAAAAGGATGAAAAAAGAAATTAGTTTAATGAGCCCTTCATGTCAACAACAATAGTAGATACCAAATTAAATGATGCAATAGAGATTGTAAGATAGAATGATCCCTAACTTGATTCACTTCTCAAATTCAGGCGCCAACTATCTCCAGCTCCATCCTTATGAATCTTGCCTAAGTTGCCATGGAGAGAAGGGAGAAGCTGGAGATTATATATTTTTTTTTTCTATGAAAGAACCATTTTGAGGAAAGAATCAACAAAAGAAGATTATCCTCTGTGGTTACCAAAAGGCACAAATCTGATCTCCACATAGTCCTCAGCTTATCAATACAAACCCTAACCGCCACCACGTTAACCAAAATGACCTTATGATCTAATCAAAACCCAACCAAAATGGACATACCATGCAAGGATAACTTTATGAAGGAAGAAATAATGAGGGCAAAAAATAAATGCATGTATGTGTACATTTTTTTCACATATATACATTGCCATTGTATGTTGTGTCGGCAAATTCAGTATGCGTGTGTGTGCATGCGCATACATATATATACTGTATGTTTATTTATCAGCCATTTTACGATAAGTTCCAATTGAATCAACACCATTGAACCAGGTAATCTAGCTCTGTTTCTAAGCAGTACTTGCTGCAAAACCATCAGTCACAAGCGGATCTTTAGGCATCTTTTCATGATCAACATTTAGTTGATCAGATTGATCTGCAAGTAACTGCATACTTTTGCATTTTTATTTCTTTAGTGCTAATGACCTTCTGAAAACATATTGTTCTGATATAACTGATTATTTGTTGCTGTGTCCTCCATCATCTGCCGATTCAACTGATTTGGTTTACTAATATGTATATGCAGATGTCTTAGAACACTGTTTTTGGAAGAAAGCTCGATTACTGAGAATAATGACAAATGGATTCATGAACTTGCTGTTAATAATTCTGTGCTTGAGACTTTGAATTTTTATATGACCGAACTTCGAGTTACACCACAGGATCTCGAGCTACTTGCTAAGAACTGCAGGTACTTGGTTTCCTTAAAGATCAGTGAATGTGACATCTATGATTTAGTTGGTTTTTTCCGCTGTGCAACGGCATTGGAAGAGTTTGGTGGGGGCTCATTCAATGATCAACTCGGAGAGGTCAATACGTATAAGAAGATCCAGTTTCCTCCCAGGCTATGCTGCGTAGGTCTCATCTATATGGGGAAGAATGAAATGAGCATATTATTTCCATTTGCTGCAGCACTTAAGAAACTGGACTTGCAGTATACATTGCTCAGCACCGAGGATCATTGCCAGCTGATCCAACGTTGTCCAAATCTAGAAGTTCTCGAGGTAGCAAACACCATAACTCATGCCATCACTTCATTTCGTAAGCCTTTGGTCTGATGAGGTTAAGCTAACTCTTTTTCCCTGATAGGTGAGGGACGTGATTGGAGATAGAGGATTGGAGGTGGTTGCTCAAACATGTAAGAAACTCCGAAGGCTCAGAATAGAGCGAGGGGACGATGAACAAGGTCTAGAGGATGAACAGGCTCGGGTTTCCCAAGTCGGCCTATCGACTCTAGCTCAGGGATGCCTTGAATTGGAATACCTGGCAGTATATGTCTCTGACATCACAAACGCAGCTCTAGAATGTCTTGGCACTTTCAGCAAAAACCTTTGCGATTTTCGTTTAGTTTTACTGGACAGAGAAGAGAGGATAACAGACTTGCCCCTTGACAATGGTGTCCGTGCTCTGCTGAGAGGTTGCACCAAGCTTAGGAGATTTGCTCTTTATCTGAGACCTGGAGGTCTCTCAGATGTTGGTCTTGGTTACATTGGCGAGTTAAGTAGCAATGTTCGGTGGATACTGATGGGTAATGTAGGGGAATCTGACCGTGGAATGATGCTGTTTTCACGAGGATGCCCACAGCTACAAAAGCTGGAACTGAGGAGCTGTTGTTTCAGCGAGCGAGCTTTAGCCATGGCAGCTTTGCAGCTACCTTCTTTGAGATACTTATGGGTGCAGGGATACGTTGCATCTCCTACCGGGAGAGACCTTTTGGTCATGGCCCGTGATTTCTGGAACATAGAATTTATACCGCCGAAAGGGACCGAAGTCAGGACAGGTAACATAGAGAGTCAGGCTCAAATTCTTGCTTACTACTCCCTTGCTGGAAAACGAACAGACTGCTCAGAGTCAGTAATTCCTTTATATCCAGCCTGAAATCTACATATGCTGCCTTTTGTTTTCTTTTGCTGTTTCTTTTTTGTCCTACTATATCGCCTACCACAGGTGGATGTGGTGGTTCTGGCGATGAACATGTCTATATGTGTTGTCTGTATCAGTTTGATATTTCGAGCAGCCGGTACTCTAATAAGCTGTCTTTCTCCTTTGTAAGCCGATAAATGGAAGTACTTTTTGTGACTTTGATGCCTTGTCATTGGCTGAGGCTGAGTTCACTCTATTACTTGCTTGTTCAAGTGCTGATATCTGCTGCAGTAGTAGTTGTGCCAAATCTGTTGTTCATTACTCGGTCAAATGTTGCAAATCCTCTTCCAAATTGTCTGAAAGTTCTCTCATTGATGACTTTACTATAATGATGAAGAGATGCCTTCTGGGTTCCTTGCTAACTTTGGACCTCGGTTACCTTCCGAGATCTATCCATCTCGATCATGCAAGTATTTGAATGGAAACTTTTTGCCTTCAATTTTACCTCGAAGAGATGAGCAGCATCAGTGTAGCAAGCGATTGTATATAGGATTTTCATGTGTTCTATTGTGGCTAATTTCATGTCAGATGTGATCTACCAAGTTTCCCATTGACGAACTTTGTAGGAGCACAGACTGCTCGAAAGTGTTTTCGAGTCCTATCAACAAATCGTGAAGGATTTTAATGTCCGAAGGTATTTTCTCGAGGAACAAATAAAAACCCTAGAAGATATTTTGCTGCTGCAGCAGCACTCGAGGATTGACGATAACACTCGAAGCAGTGGAAGAACAATGATTGGAATTTGGTACGGCTACGTGCCATGGGGCAGGGACTGACTCATAACTGTTGTTGGTTACAGTGACCGGCACGACTTGTCGAGTGTTGGAGACTCGATAAGTCTACTAATAATAAAAGTTCTCATCATATCATATCGTGGTAAGACGTAGAGATCAACAAAACGGCTGCATCCACGCGACAACGTAGAGATCAACTAACTGTTCATCGGTTCAATTTTTTGTTGGTGGTTCGTTCATCGACGGCCCCTCTCTCTCTCTCTCTCTCTCTCTCTCTCTCTCTCTCTCTCGTACCGGTGTAGCGTCGTACAGTCGCTCGCAGCAAATAATATGCAAAAGGCAATAATGGAGTACGGAGGCTGGTGTTCCTGTAAAAAACATTGGCTAAACCCATAATAATTACACTGCAGTAAGTTGGAATCAGAATACTGTGGAAAAGACAAGTTGCTCAAAAAGTATAAAACATCTCTGCCTCACGCTTGTGGTCTCAATCCACCCCGGTGGCACATCAAACTAGAATAAAGTGGCAGCTAGTGAGTGAGTGAGTGAGTGCCATCTCCTCTCACTCTCCCCTCTCCCCTCTCCCTCTCCCTCTCCCTCTCAGCAACTTGCAACAAAAGCTTTGCACCTCTCTTCTTCCTGGGAAAGAGAGAAGCTGGATGGCCTCTCCTGTTGCCCTGCATCAGTCTCTTGCCTTTTTCGTTTCGCTGTTTCTGAGGTCTGTATCATCACAAGTCACTTCCTCTCCCACCGCACGGCAGTAACTACAGTGGCGCACCTCCCACTACAGCCTCAACCCAATAGCTAAATCTCGGAGGAAAGATTTCAGGTCCTTGGGATTCTTCCGACCTACTTCACCACCACCACCACCACCACCACCGTAGGGCTGCATAGTTTTAGTGCTGCTGGAGAGATGCTGCCATCATGAACAGCTTATAAAATACATGATAGTGGGGACTGGTCCAGCCATGTCCTTTGAGCTTATTATTTCGGTCATTTTGTCCTCTTTCTTTTGTCATAGTCTGTTCCGACGATTTAGATACATCGAATGATGGATTTACACTCGAGCAAAGACAATTTGATATTAGCCACTGCGAACTACCAACTCAACACAAAGCAATTGCAGATGGATTCGAAATGATGCTGACAAGAGAGACAGACAGACAGACAGAGAGAGAGGCGGCAGCTAAAATCACAGTCTCGAATACCTTCCGAGTTCCTTGGAGTAGTAGCACATGCGAAAGAACCAATGCGCATAGCAATTTTGCAGCATTATGCGATTCAATTGACATGCCATAGTCGCTTATACGATGTGAAATGACAGAATGTACAACAAGGAAGTAACCACAATCTCCGTTCGACTTCTCCGACCACCTCACCCGCGGGGGTGATGCTGGCTTGACCGCATCTGAAACAAGGAAGCATCGTCGCAGACAACAGAGTCACGGAGAACGCCACCCCGCGCCGAACCATATGGTGTCACTCCGAACTGGTGTTGCATGAAGCGGCTCACGTCTGCTTCCGTCGGTGGGTTGGAGTCGACGATGACGGAGAAGGGGCTCGACTGGGCGGAGAGATTGGATAGCTGAGAGGGGGAGAGGGGCTTGACATCCGGCAGATTGGCGGTGGTGATGTCGTGAATGCTGGACCGCCTCTTGTCTTTGCCGCCGGAGTTGAGCCTGATGAAGTACTTCTGGGCATGGCTGGCCACTTGGGTGGGTGTTCTGGTCGTCACGAAGTTACGGGAGATGTTTCTCCAGTCCCCCTTGCCGTACTTCCTGAGGCCGAGCAAGAAGAGCCTGCAACGAGCAGAGGACATCGATGATGTGCAGAGGAAGAAGACGGCATATGACATCTGATTCGAAACACACCTGTGCTCCTCTTCGGTCCAAGGGACTCCCTTCTTCCTCTCGTGATCGGGTGCCCTCAACCCGCACCTCTTGCCGCTGATGCAGTAGGGCTGCTGCCTGGAGCCGTCGAGGCCATGACTGTGCTCCCAGTCCAAGGTGAAGGAAGAAGAGCTGTAGGCGTAGCCGGGGCAGGGGATCCGCCCGGCTTCGATCTCCCTCACGTCGTCCAGGAGGTGGCGGTAATGCCTCTTCACGTCCGCCACCGTCTTGCCCGGGATGCACGCCGCCACCTTCTCCCAGCGGTCCGGGGTGTCCCCGTCGAACTTGGCCAGCGCGTCCTCGAAGTGCTTGTTCTCTTCCTGCGTCCAACTCCCGTTCCCACACCTCTTCTGCCCGAGGACCCAGCCTGAGCTGGAGTAGCTCGTCGCCGTTGCCGTCGCTTCCATCCGCGATCCCGTCATCATGGGCTCACAATTCGAAACTGGTATCTCGCAACACAAATCCAGGCGAGAAGGAGAAGAAGAACAACACTCGGATTCATGGATCAGCAAAGAGGCCCATTAAATCTGGCGCCGAACCAAATGGATCCTGACTTGGAAGCCAGAGGGAGGGAGCTACGACTCATTCGAGGATCTCAGAACCCTGCAAACGCAGCCCATCGATCGAAACCGAGAAGAGGAAGGGAGGGAAGAACTGAATTCGAAGAAAAGAAGCAGATTGAGAAGCAAAGGCGAGACCTTTTCTTCTCTCCTCGCCTTTGGCTGTGAATGGATGAAGAAAACAATAAATTACAGGCGAGGAAAAGGGAACAAAGAGAGAGAGAGAGAGAGAGAGAGAAGGGGGGAAGGAGGAGGAGGAGGAGGAGGTGGAGGTGGAGCCTGTGGTCACTCAACAAACCAAAAGCCTCCCATGCCTTTGTTATTTATAATGGAAACAAAACCTCGGGAACCAAAAATAATAAAAAAATCTTTCGAATTAGATTTGCTTTATTTGAAAGATAATTAGCCGATTTGTCTGCAAAACCTTTTTTTTTTCTTTTCAAGATAGATAGCCTCTCCGGTTTTTTTTTTTGTTAGCTGGTGTTCTATATATTTTTTTAATCTCATAAATATTATTTTCTTTACTTTCCTTTGAGTTCGTTATCTTCGCCTTTGCTCCCACCGTGTAATCTTATTATCTTCGTGCAATACCTTTCTCACCTGTCGTATACATTATTTCCGTTCCTTTCTTACTCGTTGTGCTTATCACATTTATTTTTTCTGAAGACTTTACGATGAAGATAATTCTTTTACTTTTCCTATACTATGAAATCCTCGATATAAGTAAGGGCATAGGCGACAATAAATGTGATGATAAAAAAGAGAAAAGAATGATATTTATGAGATTAAAAATATTACGAGGGTATTATTCGAGAAAACGAAAACACACGATACTACTTAAGAAAAAAATAAAAACAGTTTTTTTCTTCAAGAAAATCAGCCTCTTTATAATTTGTTTCTTTTTATTGAACGATTTTTTTCAAAAAAAAAGTCATAAAATCATGATTTGTTTTTTACATTTTAATTATATAGAGTCATTTCCTTTGTAATATATAATTAGTTTCTCATTGGAATCTAACTATGTTAGCTTTTCAATCAAAATGGTATAATGTTAGATCGAATTGATTATAGAGTTCTTTAATATAATGATAACTTGATTATTTTGTAACTTAAGAGATTCCTATGTAGTCAAAGTGAAAAAAGAAGGATTGATTCGGAAAAAAAAAAAAAAACACAAATCTGTAATTTTTCTTGAAAAGTTGTTCACTACTCCTCACATATTTATTCTTAGAAAAGCAAAAAAAAAAAAGTTTTATCCCTTACAAATTCGACATAGAATACTAATATTATTATTTTTATTAATAGTCAATAAATGTGATTAACCACAACGATACCTAAATACAAATTTTTGTATAAATTGGACTTAAAATAATAAATATAAAATGAGAGGAATGAGAAATTTTGACCTTTTTTTTATAATTTATAATTTTCTTGATTAAAAACATATTCATCTTTGTATTTTTCCCTGCATGCATGTCCCCTACTTGCATTCCATGACAATAATATAAATTGCATGAGCACCATAAACAAAAAAGATTGATTAATATGAAACATAAGAAGATATTTATGTGACTTTAATTATAATAAGTTGATGAGTTCGATTGGACTATAATGTGAGTTTACTATCCATTCATTCTCAATAAAGAATTTGGAGTTCATGTCGAATTCGAATCGATCATCCGATCATAAATGTTATTTTTGACTTCATGAATAGATTCTAAACTTTTAGATGTATCGAAGCTTTTGAGCACGATGAGGCCTAATTATGATTAGAAAATTTACCTAATTATGATTAGAAAATTTTATTTATATTTTATCCTTTCAGAGTGCACGTCAGCTTCAAAATATATCTTTGAGGGTAAGGAAGATTTGATGGACTTACGAGCCCTTAGTTCACATATTCCTCGATCAATGTGGGACTAAATGATCTTATCACAAGTGAAATATTTGGGATGAAATATTACATCAATTATTATTTTGAATTGATGTGCATGTGATATGTTTATTGGTCAAATATTATATTTTCACTGTTGAGTATAGTATGGAGTCATTATTCTGAGTTTAAATTATTCGGAAATTGTAAGATGAGATCCAAATCAAGAACAGGTGAAAAGACCCCAACTCACAAACACACACACACATGCAGACAATAGCGAGACATCCATGTGTGCCTTTCTTTCTTTCTTCCCTCCTCCTGTATCAGCAGCTTAATGAAGAGGGCGGCAGGCAGGCATACATACAAACAGTTGGTGCCCCATCCATTATTTCGTTGTCTACGTTGCCGTGGGCCTCACCGTGATGGCAGCGACAGCCAACACACCCAAGGCTTAATCATGGCACGCCACGGCAGAATCCAGAGCGCAGAGGAGACGGTCCTCGAGCTCGCGCCGCTCGCATGCTCTCCGGTACTCGCGTTCGCACGAAATTTGTGGGCACATGCCCGCACTTCCCACGCCAATGATCGTAAAGTCTATCACGCCTCCACCAACACAGCACCGCGCGGGGTGCCGCCATTACCGTCTGTCTCCCTCTCCGCGCTCGCCGATGCCCGTGTAACGGGGGTGTGAAGGATAAAGTAAGGTCTTGTGCTTCCCTTAAGATGGGAGTCAGTACGCTGCACCTGATACGGACGGGGGGGTGGAGAATGATTCCCCGGTGAGAGAAGTGGAGTGGAGTGGAGATGAGTTTGGAGCTATCTCGGCGAAGAGATTCCACCCCACCAGTGCTGATATTTATATGGTGGGAAGGAGGAGGAGGAGTATCTACTACTCGCATTATTAGGTTGGGGGACCGGATTCTGGGATCATCGGGTCCGTATCAGCTCTCCACTCCGGAAGGCATGCGAGGGAGGAGGGGGGGCGCCTTTTGAAGGTGAGGTCCGAGGCACAGAGTGTGCGTGCTTCGACGAAAAGGTTGGTGGACTTTTTGGTGCGCACCAAATGGCCTTTTGGAGGAGAAGGAGGAGGAGGAGGAGCACCCATCCGCGACACTGCTCTTTGCTTCGTCCTGTCGACAATGGCTGTCCCATTGATGGACACCGTGACTCGAGCTCGGCCATCCATGTCCCACCGTAGTGGTACCACTGTCTTTAGATTTACAGTATTATTTTTCCATTTTTTTATTTTTTATTTTCACAAGTTCATCATATAAAATCCGAATTTTTTTTAATTTAAATTATTATTTTACATGATATTTATATGTCCACATCCATCCAAATCTCAATTGTTCAAGTATATAGTGAGTATATCTTATAAGTTTATTTTTTACAAGTTGGGAATATAATTTTTTTTTTTTTTTTTTTTTTGGTTTGATCTTGGCTTTGGCTTTGTTACTACTATTTGAGAAAGGATTGTACTTCACATGTGATGATATTACAGTCATAAGGATGATAATCTATATTTGAATATTAAAAAAAAAGATTATTTGTTTTTACTATGAATTATAATAATAGGGTTGGTGGGTTTGATATTAAACTTCTCGATTAGTCTAATAATAAGATCTAAAAAGCTTGTTTGAAGTTCTATATTATAAGAAAAAATCTATTGGATGTTGTTGGTAGCAATATAACAATAACACCACATGCTATGCTATAGATGAATATGTCATGAAATTGTGTTAAAGAGATCCATCTCTTTCGGCACATTATTAGTTACAAATCAATCTCAGATATTTAGATCATTTTTTATGTATTGCTTATAAAATAAATATAACTCAGTTTCAATATTTAAAGAATGTTTTAGCAAATACTATCCAAGGTGATCTCTTATTATTTTAAAAAATATTTTTAAAGGTTAATTTTTTTGTTAAATGAGTTTATTTCTGATGTATAAATAAAATATTATATTATTTATAATCTTTGAGAAAAACAATTTCTTATGTTATATCTACTCAAGAATAAGTTCAATAATTATCCTTAGTAGAGTTGAAAAATCTTCTCCTTAAGAATACTTAACTCGTCAAATGAAGGAAGTCACTTCTTTAGGAAGAGATTGAGATACTCTTTTTATAAATAATAATAATAATAAATATAAAGAGAAAATGATGAAACTAACAACAACCCAAAGTCTTTTTTGAATAATGATGTAAATTTTAAAAAATCAAGTGTTATAAATGTGTCAAGTTAGATTATATAAATTAAATTATCATATTAAGATTAAAAAATTACAAATAAAGAAGATTATTTCACTAATGAAGATTAGGGAGGCAAATATTTTATAACTAAAATTACTATAATTGGGGTCATAATATCCATCAACTTCAAGCATGATTGGATAATTGATTAAGGATACAATTATCATCTCACTCATGATGATACTAAATTTATAAATCTTTATTAATATGAATATAATGATGTAATTATCTTAAAATAGAGATTTCAAAATGAAAGTCTTGGGGGAGGTTAATATTTTTCTTGGTCTAGAAATGATGAATATAAAAGAATATATATTTATCTCTCGAATAAATTATATAAAAATAATTATTAAAAAATGATAAGGTTCTTTCTTACTCTCAATTTTTCATGCTCTTATTGATCAGTCTTACCTACTTAATAATTTCAAGATCAGATATTATATTTTTAATTAGTTTTATAAGTCATTTTATGTGATCTCTAAGGAAGTCATTTTGGATAGTCGTAGATACACTTTTGATTATGCCTTTTTATATATTTTTAATTGTATCTTATGATATGGTAAGAAGCATAATATAAAGTTTCAAGAATATATATGGTTAAGACGTTTGATCGGGACTATTTGCTATAAGTTAACAAAACAACTATTTTACAATGTAATAATTAAAGTATCTTAAAATTAGTTATAAATTTAATTTATCATGTAAGAACTAAGCATATTAAAATTAAATATCATTTCAGCCAAGAAAAAGTTTTTTAAGGAGTCATTGAAGTAATAGATTAAGAATAAAGATAATATTACAGATATCTTTATAAAATATCTCTATAAAGGATCATTTAAACATCTTCGAAATAAGTTAAGACTTATATATAAAAGTATACCTGAAGTGTTAAGATTTAAATTATTATGTTTTATAGGATTTTAAAATTCTTATCTTTTATCTTTTAAATAAGTTAATTAGATATAATTTAAAAGATTAAGGTGTCTTGGTTTAAATAACAATTCTACACCTATAAATAAGATCCATCTAAATCTCAAATGTTAAGATCTATAAAGCTCTAAGTCAAACAATAATTTAAGATCTTATAAATATTTTCTTCCAAGAAGTTTAACATAACCTTATCAATTTGTACTATCATCTTGATTTCTTTTTTTCTATTTGATTTGATCTTAGGCTAATAGTATCTTATTACTAATATTTAAGAAATAATTATATTTACATGTAATCTCTCCCTATCTTTCTTTACATGCTATTTTGGGATCTCTCTTTCTTTAGATAGTGTTCTATCAAATGAGCTGACGGATCAAAGACTTCATCATCTTTAGATGGATAACACATTGCTTTACACAAAGAAGTTTATTGTTCAATGAATCAAATAAGTACAATCCAAAAACAGAGGATCCATAGCACAAATCAGCACCACAAAAGGAGAAAAGCCAAAAGGCCCGAGAAAACACTTGTGTAGCCATCAAGAACTTGACGTTGTCATTGGGCTACCGCCTCCCATCTTGTGAGGGGGAGATGGGCTGGCTGGTGCCTAACATGATGGAAGATCGTTTGGAGGCGGCAACAGCGACTGATTTGGTCCCTCGCCATCGTCCACGACGAATGCCATCTTTAGCCCCCACGTCGTGTGCACCTCAAAATGACAATGCAGGAACCAAACACCTGCATCACAGTAGAGCCTCTTGCTTTAGAATCATGCATGGAATCGACACTGCCACAGAGAGAGAGAGAGAGAGAGAGAGTAGGACACAGGCACCTGGATTATCCGCCCGGAATCTAATGGCAGTCCATCCACCAGAGGGAACGCCGATGGTGTTTCGCTCGATGGGGTCGACGATGTTGAAGTTGGAAAGGGATGATTTGGGGTCATAATTGCCGACACCTCTTCCGACCACGAAGAAGTTGTAGCCATGGAGATGAATGGGGTGGTTTTCTGGTCCTATGATCCCGGTGTCTTGGAGAACCAATTGCACCGATGCGTTGTAAGGGACACGGTAGAGCCTCGTCCCGCTCATCGTCTGCAAGTTCCGCGGGCCGCTACCTGTGTAGTTGAAAGCTATGGGCGGCTGCCCGGGGAAGTCATCGGTGAACACCCCGCTCGCGTTGAAGTAATGCGCCTGGAGGAGCGCCGTCGTCGGCATCACGAAACTCACGTTGTTGATGTCCGCCACCACTCGGCTCCCGTTGGCGCAGGTCGCGCACGGGTTCACTCCCAGGCCCACGGTGAAGAGGAGAGAGTGATCCACGGTCGCCGGGACCTTGGCAGGATACTGCTGCGAGTTCAGGCTGCGGAGGGAGTCCGTGAAGCTGGACGCCACCGGGGTGGCGTTCTGGGGCGGAGGCTTGGTGGTGGTGACGGCGGAGGTGGAGACGCTGTTCGCGTACTGCACGGTGGCCGTGGCGGTCCTGTTGTCCACCGCGACCAGCGGCGAGTCCATGAAGGGGGAAGCGGTGACGATGTATCTGCCGGCGCCTTGACGGGCGGTGAGGAGCACGTTGGTGGTCTGGCCGGGAGTGAGAAGCAGGGTGTCGGTCGTGAAGGGCTTGGTGTAAGCGGCGTCCACCTCGACGACGGTGAGCTGATGACCAGCGACCTTGAAGAAGAGGTCCTCGTTGAGTGCGGCGTTGATGATCCGGAGCAGGTACCTCTTGCCCTTGTCCACTTGCAACGTGAACCCATCTGCATGCATGCAAAGGTTAGCATCACGGACCGACATTAATGTTAGTCCACGCGAAGCAAGTGGATGAATCAGACGACACTACCCCGTGCCGAAGAAGAACAGCCGGAGAGAGGCCCTGCGTGGCCATTAATGGTGTGAGCATCAGATACATTAGGGGCAAGACCCGAGTTCAGAGCTTCGTTTATCACGGCTTCAGTGTCGGATTTCCACCATTCAGCTGAGATGGGAGTTCAAGCAGATCAATCGTTAGAAATCGCGATACTGCAGTACTCCAGGCACATCATGTGTTTGATGAATGAGCTCAGAGCTACTACCCAAGACCAGGACGACTTCTTTATGAGGGGCGGGGAAGGGATAGGGGACGTTGCGTTTGGGAAGGACGACAATGGCGCCATGAACCGTAGCTCTGAGCCATGAGATGTGGGCGTGCCACCACAGCGTGCCTCGCTGCCCCGTGAGGGTGAAGTTGTACACATAGTTCTGGCCTGGCTGAATCGGGCACTGCGTGATGTACGCCGGTCCATCAGCCCAGCCGGTCCGCAGCTGCCGAACTCCATGCCTGCGTCCAAATTGGTGTTAGGGTCCTCTGGTTCAACCTTGTAGGGTCTGTGTTAGGAGAAAAAGGTTGGGAAAGGGAAGGCCAAGGTTACTCTTCATGGTCTACCATTGCAGGTTGCTTACGCTGGCTGCAATGCAGTTAAGCTCCGTGGTCTCTACGTGGGTTGGTTGGTGAACTAAGTGGGTGACAGTTGGAAGTAACATCGAGGATCGACGAGGATGGTGGAGACTGACTACTCACCAGTGGATGGTAACGTTGTAGTGGACGTGGTTGACGACCTTGACGAGCACGGTGTCGCCCTCTCTCGCGTAGATCGTTGGCCCCGGGAATTGCCCGTTCACGGTGGCGATGGACTTGGTGGAGCAGAGCCGCGTAAACTTCTTCTCCGCCACCTGCACACCCCAAAATATTATCCATGGACGACGAAGCTGTTGCATTATTACCTACTGCAAAAGTGTACAATGTTGCGTTGGCTGAGGTACTCACATTGAACTTGTAGTGACGAGTAATTCCCTCTGTAAGCAACGGAAGTAGGAAGAACACTAGGATCAGAGCTCGCAATGAAGAAGAAGCTGCCATTCTTGCTTACCTCCTCCCTCTTTCTCTCACTCTCCCCCTCTCTTGGTGAGCTTGGACTTGCACGAATGGAGTAAGGATGGAAACAGGAGCTTATAAGGAGACTGGAATTCTAGCTGCCAAGTCTTTGTTGATTCTAGGTAGAGGGAGGAACCTTGGCAAGCAAGGTTTTGGTAGAATAACCACGGAATACACTTGCGTTACTTAAATCCCACATAAAGGTCACATATCTCTCTGTATCATATATCTCTGGAACCCACATTGTATGAGTTGCAGGTCATTTTCCAGTAGATATGGAAGAACATTTAGCTTCTTGCTACACTTCGAAGAAAACCAAAGCGAGCGAAACAAAAACATATTTAGCTTCTTGCCAATGAGACCTCTGCATACTGCAATGTTGAGTAAGAACATAGGATTTGATTAGGTATAAAAGTTTCAGAGAGAATTAATTGATGATCGGGAGAGACAACGTTGATTAGGTGATAATACATGAATTGTTATATGCGGACACTTCATCGTCACATCATTATTGTCAAATCGATAGGTGACCTTTATTTGACTGACACCTCGACCTCATTTCGATGCAGTGTTACGCTTACTAAGAGGCCAACTCGGCCTCGTGGGGTCATATTATACAAATAAAATGATGACTTTGTCAACCATTAGCCCACATATTCGGAAAGACATGTAATTGTTCTTGATTTTTAATTATGGCTTCAGTATAATGGTCTCATACCATATTTTTAAAAGGCTAATTTAAGAATTGAGGAGGCTTTGTCAAATATGCCATCAATGTAATCTTGCAAGATCTTGATTCATATATCTTGAAGATTTGGATTCAAATTTTTTCTTCGCAAGACACTACATTACCTTAATGCAAACACAGAAAGAAGAACACGATTGAATCTCAATCAACTTTCGTATCAGATAATTCTAATTTCTAACTTAATATTAGGTATAAAATCTTTAGGGTATGTTTGAGAACACACATTTGAGGGCCCGATGCATATTTTAAATATGAATTGATATTTGATAAATATTTTTAAATTTGTACTAAAAATACTTAAATGTCGATGCTATCTTATGGTAGGTAGTATTAACATTTCAGCATTCATGAGATGTTAATATACTTTTTCTAAATTTTAAAATATTTTTTGATATTATCTAAAATTATAAGATTACCAAAATAATTTAGTGAGAAATCAACATGATTATATTTTTTATTTATTCTATCTTTGGGCTATACGAAATTGTTTATAAGATCTCATACATTCATTTATTTATTTACTTACTAATTTAAATAAAAATATGTATTTAATTTTAAATAAATATTAAAAATATTATCAGGTAAATTTATCATTAAAAAATTAATGAACTTTTGAAATATAATTTTATCAAACAATAATTACATCAATGCACATATAAAATGTTGTTTTTACTAGTTATTTATCAAACACTTAAAGTATTTTATAACTGCACGTTCACTCAAACTATTTTTTCAGTTATAATTTAAAATGTAAATGTGTTCACAAATAAAATCCTGGATATAATTGAATGCATTTAATTGAAGAACAAGAAGAAAAAAACATATGATTATTGATTTGACTGATCAAATAATAAAAAAATTTAAGAAGAATTAAATTATTTGATAAAATAAAAAACTAGTGATAAAATAGTTGATTTAAATAAAAGAATTAAAATATCTCTCTCTCACACACACAAATGTTTGAAAATTAATTATTTTTAAATTAAAAGGATTGATGTGTACCTGCGCAAAACAACTTGTCTCCTTTTGGCATGGGCGGCTGATGGCAGAGTCAAATGTACGCAGAAAGGGAGAAAATGGCGCCAAAACCCCTCTTCATCCTTCGCCTCTCCCACCGACCTCACCTTGGTGATCACTGGCACCAGAGATCTCATATTCTCCCCACTCGCGCTGTAAAATCATCGTCGTCGTCGTCGTCGTCGTCGGAGGTACACATGGGCGGCTCATCGGTTCGTCGAGATGGGGTCGCTCTCGGCCCTACTCGCATGATCATCCGCGGCGGGCGCTCCTATCTCTCCCCTGCCGCCCGATCCGACCACGAGCTGCTCCGCATCCTCCTCATCCGGGCTGATCGAAGCTCCTCTGGGCGTCGGATCTAAACGAGAAGATGGTTTATCCTTCAGCGGGGAACACAAGATCAGGCGTCAGCTTCTGGGCCTGCTCGGATGGCTCAGAGGCGTCGCAGTCGAGCCACTCAACATGACGCCGGACTTTAGAAGCGAGACGATCAGAGCCCGAGCGGTTTTGCGGGTGGGTGACGCGACCGGAAGAGACCTTCGGTCTCCGGCTTCTTCTACCACCATGGTAATGTTGCCTTCAAGAATCGCTGCTCTTTATCTTCATATCTTCTTACGGTTACACTCAAAAGAAGGAAACAGAAAAGAATCAAGTTTATGTGTTTGTTTCAGAAGAAACAGAAAAGCGAGCAACGTTCCTCCAAAGGACCAATCAGGAAACATGGAACGAAGCATGGTGCGGATGGAATGCTGAGTCAACCATCACGGAGGACGAAAAGGATCGCTACGAACATAGGAAAAGGCCTGAGGAAACTTCTTTCTGTCCGCAGAAAACGCAGCGGACGCGGCCCAGACTTCCAAGCTGCTGTACCAGAGTGGACAGGCCTCTCGGTGGTTGGGTGCTCCACCTTCGCCTGCAGAAGGCGATGACCCAGAGCAGGCCGAGAAGGATGACAACGAGCAGTAGAGTGAACTCTCTCTAATGATATTATCTTTACATTTATGGTTTTGATTTGTTCCAGTACATGAACTACCCAGTTGTTCAACAACCTGCGCAGAACCAACTTCTCTGATTCGTCAACAATGTCGGTATCGCATTCGATCGGGTGGTGCGCGAGAAGAGAAAAATAGGCGCCGAAACACCCCCCTTCCGGCCGACCTCCCCTCGGTGATCATCGTTTAAGAGAGCTACTTATCGCTTCGGTTCGCTACTCCGCTCCCCCCTCATTCAGATGTAAAGATGGTTGGTTGCTTCATTTAAGATTTCGTCACTCCGGAAACTTTTTGTTCTTCTTTACACAAAACCTTGCATTAACTGACCTGTTCTTTTGTTTTTGGTGCCGCCTCTGTTGACCAAGCCCGCCTCTACGGGAGAATCACAATATTCATATCATCAGGAAAACGACATCCATTAAGCCTTTTTTAAATTAGATTGTGGGTGGTCATTCTTAACAAGTTTAGACATGGGTGTGAAAAGAAAAAAGAAAAGAAAAGAAAAGAAAAGAAAGATCATATGCAAACACGATCAAACAGGAAAAAAATAATAATTAAATTATATTGATTTAAAAAAAAAATATTTACAATTTTTTTAACTACTCTTTGACTTAAACTTATAGACCTCAACACTTGATATTTAAATTAATATATATATATATATATAATATAATTTATTTATAGTTATAGAATAATAATTTAGATCAAGAGACTCTTATATCTAAAACTCTAATTAATTAGATAAGATTTTTTATATTTTTAATAATTAGATATAATTTTTTATGTTTAAAATATATTAGATAAGATTTTAAATTTTTTAATAAATTTTTTTAATGTATTAAATTTTAAATCAAAATTATTTGACTTTAAACTTTTTTAATCACTATATTGTAAACTCTATATGTACTCTCGAGATTCTTATATGTGAGTTTTTCTGATATATTTGAAGTTAGCGAAGGAACACTCGTGCGAGCTAACAAATCAGTCAGTCAGTCAGGACCTCCGACTCTAATCAGGTACCTAACCGCATTCTCCAACTACAACACAGTCCACTCCTGCTTCCATGTGCTGACAACTCATCACAGACCGCTTCCAACCCCCTCCCGGCATCATCCGTCCGTCCATCCATCAATCCATCCGATTTAGCACTAATCCCGTCACGACGACGCGATGGCGATGGTGCGGTCATCTACTGAACTCGTCAACGAAAAGCATCTTTTTTTTAACACTGCACTGCCGCTGGTGCGGTCATCTGCGTTCGTTTCCAGCGTGCTTAGTTTGGTGGTGCGGCGTGGTAGGTGCGACTCCCACGGCACGTCAGGGGCATGCATCCTGTCCCTTGATCTTGGTTTCTCGTGTCATCAGACGGTCCTTTTTTTTCTATAAAGTTCATTCCTTCCTGACCGGCCTCAAAGTCTGCACTCCTTGTGTTTGTCCTTCCTGCCATCTGCTTCTGCCATGGCGGTGCTCTCCTCCCCTTCATCCAGATCCGTTTGTTGGTCGCATTCGTCGTCCCCTTCGTCATCCTCGCAGCCGTCGATATCGAGTTCAATCGGCGTCTCGGATGGCCGCCGTGGCTCCAAGCTTCGGATCGTCTCCGGAGGGCTGACCTCGAAGGGGAGGAATCGTATATCGCGAGAGGCTCTTGTTAGTGGGAAGACACAGGAGGCATGGTCAGGGAGAGATGGACCGGGGAAGGGGAAGAAGAAGGGCGGGAGTGGAGGTGGTGCTGCTGGGGCGATGATGTGCAGCGCGGAGGGGATCGGGAGGCGGTTGGAGAGAGGGCAGGTTGGCAGGGCGGCGGTGGCGATTCCGGAACGGACGAAGGTGTTGCTGATGTTGGCGGTGGCCATGTGTCTCTGCAACGCGGATCGGGTGGTGATGTCGGTCGCGGTGGTCCCGCTTGCGTCCCGCTACGGGTGGAGCAGCTCCTTCTTAGGAATCGTGCAGGTCCAGATCTATTCCTTCCTTCTGCATTATCTTCTCCTTCCTTCATGATCTCATGTTTCAGGGTTTCTTTTTCTCTCTGAACGAACTTTCATGCGTTGATTTCGGCACACGCATCTCAAATTTCTCACATTTTTCTATCATCCATTATTGCTAGCAGCAGCAGCGGGTTTTAACTTTCACCACCTAAGCTTCCAACACACTGAATTGTTTTATCATGTCAAAGGAGAAGAGGAGACGTCCTTGATCTGTTCATACTATTAAGAATCTGTTAATCCACCTCAGTCCTTTGTCAAGATATTAAGAAGATAAACGAACAGTTGCGTCATTCTTGTTCAAATTCTTTTTCCTCCTGCGCCAACGTTTAGTGCGCCCCGCCCAAAAATATTTCCCATCCGGACCACCTCCCTCATCAGACGTGGACCTTTTTCTCTGGGGCCCTGAACCTTGGCGTCTCTGTGAGCCAAGTTCATTTCGGGAGGTACGTCTTGGAGTGTGAATTAGGCGTGGAACGTGGAGGTACGTCATTTTAGCGAACCGAAGTAGATGCAGAGAGAAGATAGGTTTACCAGAGCAGCATGGTGTTTGCCCAACAAAATTAATTAATCATACTTTATTCCCAGAATTTGTCACGTCCAAACCAGGGGCACTGCATATTGGTGAGAGAAAATGCTCTGTAGACGGCTGAATCACCCCTGACACATTTTCGGATTGACGTGGTCATTCTGAGGCATGACATTGACCCCGAGATCTTAGTTATATCACCCTGACAATTCCCAGGGTCGAGTCTGTCCGCCTACACAGCAGGTCCCGTTGGTGTCCCGGACTGTGGGCTCGACGTGCCTGAAATTATTTCTATCGTGGTTGGTTGCCACCGCTCACCGACCACTAAAGTTTTCTTTATCCGACGTGCCTGAAATTGTTCCTGATGTGACGTGCCCAAATAAAATGTCTTCTTCACAGGCATGTGACGGCCGAACCGGTCGGAATCAGAATGGAACCAATTCGTCAGTTTCAAACCGAATTGAATCGGTCTCGAAAGATTTGATTCTAATTTTTAATTTACAAAAAATCAGAATCATCGGTTTTGAAATCGATGGTCTCGGTTCGTACATTCGATTGCATAATTTAATTTTTTTTATTATTTTAAAATATTTTTATAATTTTTAATTTAAAAAAAGAAGATAGATGGAATAAGTCCTTGTTGGTTTAGTTCCGATTCTTGGTTTTGAGGAATCGGAATCGTCGGTTCCGAATCTATGATCAAGTCTATTCATAAGCAGGACAAGAATTAAAATAAAAGTATAGCAAAAAAAATAATCTGAACATTACAAAATAAAATAATAATTTATTTTTAGGATAAAATTGTCCGGGGAACATGTAATATTGATTTCGGCCAATTTACTGTTCTTCATTTTCTTTTTCTTTGCCAATCTCATTTATGTCGGATTGTCATTATTATAACAAAATTGGTGTCTATTACCGGTACATGTATCGATCCCAATCCATGTCAGTCATTGTCACCGTAATCCAGTAGTCCACCTAGGATAAGGTATTTCCGATCTGTTTTCAACCTCAACCGTTGATCCATCGCCACTACAGCCGACTGATCGGACTTTTGTGAAGCTTGACAGTCGTCATTTCTGTGGGGATATCTCATTTCATCGGTTGCCGGAGGAGCTCTTGCAGACAGATACGGGGGGAAACGAGTTTTGGCTTGCGGTGTGGCGGTCTGGTCCCTGGCCACCTTCCTCACTCCGTGGGCCGCCAACCATTCCACCGCGATGCTTTTGGCGGTCCGCGCTCTCTTCGGCCTGGCCGAAGGCGTCGCCTTTCCTTCCATGAGCACGCTTTTATTCCGGTGAGCCACCACTCTGTTCCCGGTGACCAAACCATAACATGTCGCATGGTAGTGGTTGACAAGCTTTTGTTTCGGTGCAGATGGTTCCCATGCAGCGAGCGAGCCAGTGCAGTCGGCATTTCCATGGCTGGTTTCCATATGGGAAACGTGATAAGCTTTCTTGCATCGCCAATTATACTGTCGAGCATTGGGATCAATGGGGCCTTTGCCTTCTTCGCCGCTTTCGGTTTCATCTGGCTGTCGGCATGGACGCTGGGAATCACGAACGATCCTCGCGACAGCCCTCGGATTAGCCAGGCTGAGCTGCAGCTGATTCGAGCTGGGAAGATGGATTTGAAGATGGAGAACAGCCAACTTCCACCCCTTCGCTACTTGCTCTCCAAGCTACCCGCCTGGTCTTGCATTCTTGCCAACATGGCCAACAATTGGGTGAGATTAAATTAGGCGACCGTGTTCTTTGTTGATTCATGGCTTAATCTCGGTTAGCTTCAAGCAGCAAAAATCTAAGCTGCGTCTGACATGATCTATCTGCACCTGCAGGGCTACTTCGTACTTCTATCCTGGATGCCCGTCTATTTTAAGACTGTATGTATGGGAATACCGTCTCTTTCTCTGTTTATATGTCGTCTCTGGTTGACTACGTTCATCGTTGTGCTTGTTCGTTTCTTATCGACACAGGTTTACAACGTGAACCTGAAGCAAGCGGCGTGGTTCAGTGCAGTACCATGGGGAGTAATGGCGTTGTCTGGTTACATCGCAGGAGCTTCTTCGGACTTCATGATCAAATCTGGTTGCAAGATAACAAAAGTTAGAAAGCTCATGCAGGTCCGTCTAACTTTATTCCCTTCCCCCAGATAACACTTCCAAGTACATGGTTATCTTCGTACGACATACAATGATCCAAGACAAATAGAATCATCATGGTGTCGTTGAAGACTGAAGAACTGATGCGTGTGCTAATTCTTTTCTCTTGTCATGTTGCAGTCGATCGGTTTTATTGGACCAGCGGTGTCATTGTTGTGCTTAAGGTATGCACAAACACCAACAGCAGCAGCAGTTCTCATGACCATTGCTCTGAGCTTGAGCTCTTTCAGTCAAGCTGGCTACTTTCTTAACATACAGGTATTATTAAGCTGCTGCTTTTTTTTCTTTCTTCTTTGGATGAAATCTAGAACTGGGTCTCTTTGCTGCAAACCTGCAAGCCATTAAAATCTTATTGTTGGCTGACTGGAGTTTTTCTAATTTGAATACGACACAGGACATTGCTCCAAAATATGCAGGATTTCTACATGGTAAGATCACCTATCACTGGCCCAACACTCTCTACAACCCTGGATTCATTTCTTACATGACTAATAAACATGCTTATGCTGAGTATTTATCCAATCTATCTGTCTGCCCTTTGCACGACTCCTTTAATAATCTCTTAAATGACTATGATGAGAAATACAAACATTTGGCACTATCTAATTGCCTCTCAACAGGGATTACAAACTCTGCTGGCACACTAGCAGCTATTATCAGCACCATTGGAACAGGCTACTTCGTGCAGTGGTTGGGATCATTCCAAGCCTTCCTCACACTCACTGCAGCACTCTACTTCGGCACCACAGTTTTCTACAATCTACATGCAACTGCAGAACAGGTTTTCTTCTGATTTTTTGTGATTATTTTTTTGTGTGTAAGATTAGAGAGGTTCATGTAGACGGAGTCAACAAATGAAGTTGTAATATTCGTCCATCATCACTCTCAGTTGTTAAGGATGAATGCTTGTCAGAACAACAGGGACGTGTCATGTATTAGAACAACGAGGGAAGATTAGCATGAGCATTGTTAATTAGGATCAATCTCAATACTCTCGTTTGTAAGATCTAATATTTGGTTCCTATATGTTTCTGGATCAAAGATAAATTCAGTCCAGCCAAATCAGTCTCAATATTTGTTTGATTTTGAATTAGACACATGCCCAGCCTTTTTAATTATTCTCATTTAGACCAGTCAGTATGTTTTTAACCAAAAATAATAAAATTTTATAGATTAAAACTAGATAAGTTAATTGTTGTTCTCATTCTCCTTATGGATCAATAATCCAGATCAAATCTTAACATAATGTATGTGAAGTGGGTTAACTCACTTATCAAATTTGTTTGACCTAAATCACTAACTAATATATTTAAACTATAGTTGATAATAATATACTCATTAAATTCTTATAAATTAATCTTAATTTTATTTATTTTCAATGTAAGACTAATAAGAGGTCTTATAAAAATATCACATATGATATAGAATATTTTGGTATCACCCTCATAGTAATAATCACCTTGAAATCAACGTGACATCTCAGAAATGACGTGATGCATATGTGTGATAAGACCTGAAGGCGACATAACAGAGTCAGAAACGATGCACAACTGTAACTGTGCCACTTAGGATCATGCAAAGGTGTCCTCGCACGATGCAGAATCAGAAAAGTCGGCCCGTGATGTCTAGAGCAGACGAACTGATTATTTAGAATATCGATGGTCATTAACAACCTGCATATGACTAACCCTCAAGAAGTCGTATAAACATTAATCCTTTTGATCGACGCTAAGAGGAAGGCCAAACAGATAAGAACCTCTCTGCTCTCTCATTTACATACCTCATATTGTTGTCTTCCTCCCCCCTAATCTTTCGCTGACTTAAGAATTAGATGGGTCGAGCTCGGACATCCCGATATGGACCTGTTGTGTAAGACTACAGACAACCAGGGGACGACCTCGTCGCCCGGAGATGACCCCGCAGTAAGGGAGACCCCCATTCCTCTACCCGACCTCTCAATTCCAAGATCAGATCACTCTTGACAAAATGTCCCCCCCCCCTTAGCGAATTTCCCTTGTTGGCTCGTCACGTCAAACACCTCACATCAGCGTGGAGGTGATATCAGAATAAGCTTCTACCTTATCCGTCGACGATATTCGTGACACTATTAACATCAATACTCCAAAGCGGCACGGACTGATTCAAATTAGTAACGATAATAAAATCCGCATGTCCAAAACCATCTGCATTCCCTACCGAATATCCAAGGTTTAGACATGCAACCATGGCTCATTTTAACCTACTGCAGCCACAAAACACACAGTCAGCTTAATTTAATTAGTTTCTTGCACTTTACGCGACCTCAGAAAAGTTCGCTTTTTCTTTTTCATTCTTTTTAATGCTAGACATGCTGTGATAGGTCAATTATAAGTTTCTCTGAATAGTTATCAAAATCAGATTAAACATCAATCCGATCAAATCTTGAATCAATAGATCAACTAAACTACATATTTAATATTTTATATATTAAAATCATAAACACATATATAATATTATAAAATTATTTTTATAACAAAAATAAGAGGCTAACAATGAAAGAAAATGATATCACCTCTTCGATAGATCACAACACATCGAGTGAATTAAAAACTTATCAATATATTTATTTTCTCCCGTGAAAAAGATTAAAGCATTTACGAACGAACATTGAAACAGTGAGCCGCAATGATCGAGATCAAATTATGATTATTCTAATCTGACCCATTTATATTCTTCGTTTTTTCTTTTGTCCATTTGTTCACAAAAAGGAAACTTATTTGGAAATAAATAAATAAATAAATAAATTCCTTTTAAAGATTTTATTATTTTGATTATATTTCTACAAAATAGCAGACTCCCTTCCTTTTTGTTCTGTCACGTAATTTATCGTTAATACAAAATAATGACTCCCATCCAATTTTCTCTCTTTTTTTTTTCCAAAAATAATGTATAGAGAGAAACTATAAATAGATTAAAAAAAGAAAATAAAATAATAATATCTCGTCTCTGATCCTCCATTCCACGCCACCGGCACACAGTTTGGTTTCCACCTCGCTCTCTCGACCCCCGAGCTGGGAGAGACGAGAGCGAGCTGAGAGAGAGAGAGAGAGAGAGAGAGAGAGAGAGCATGAATTGCCGGAGCCTGGAGGAGTTCTGGGCCTTCTACGTGAACCAGCACTCGAAGCCCGCCACCCGGCGTTGGCACTTCGCCGGCACCCTCTCCGCCTTCCTCTGCCTCCTCCTCGCCCTCCTACTCGGCCGCTGGCCCTTTCTCCTCGCCGCCCCCTTCCTCGGCTATGGCCTCGGTTGGTATAGCCACTTCTTCGTCGAGGGCAACGCCCCCGCAGCCTTCGTCCACCCCCTCTGGTCCTTCCTCTGCGACCTCAAAATGTTCGTCCTTATGCTCACCGGGCAGATGGACCGCGAGATCAAGCGCCTCGGCAAGAGGCCCGTCCTCCAGGCCTTCTGATCCTCCCCCATCAATGGATCCATCTGATGGCGAATCGACCTGTTCCCTTCCGTCGGATCAATGCCCCTCGACGCTTGTCTCCCCCACCTGATGGTGATGACGGATGACAAGTTACTCTTCTGAAATCTACATCTTTATGTTATTTTCTTGCAATTATTTCGATTTCGTTCTTGGATAGATATTGTCACCACTGTGTTTACATGATCGAGATGATTCACTTCAGAAATTATCCTGCTTGAAGCTTGTGATCAGCATAATATACTTGGCGGTGTGTTCTTTGATTAGGCAGTCTAATATTTCTGTACTTAGTTACATTTCCTTGCTTAAGAAAGATGTCTATTAGGAAAATTAAGATCGATGAGGATATGGTAGCATTATCGACAAATAATGAGATTTCTTCGTTTTGGGAATTCAATTCTGTTGTTGCCTCTCCGGAAAAAAAAAAAGAAAAAAGAAAAGGAAAACTGTGCTTAGTTTTAGTCTACATGTCATACTGTCATCGAAGTCGTAGTTTTATGTATAACTTATGCTCCTTGATCTTGTAAATTGCTTCTGAAGTTGTTGCTTGTTTCCAAAGTGTAATTGTTGGGTTTCTTTCTCTGATAGCGGCGTCTATGATTCTCTTTGTTATGATGAACTTGTTGACTTCTCGATACGGGATGAGTTAAAAGCTTTCTTTCTGGTATGGGCATGAAGAAAGCAACATTTACTTGTTCTTAACTTCATTGTTTGAAGTAGGCTATAGCATTTAGCCTATCAGGTGTTATTCTTGTTATCTTTTATGTGAAGGAGATTTGTCGAGTTTGCTCTATGTTTATTCAACAATTTTTTGGAGAAATTTACTTGAGTCATAGATAAGAATTATATCGTGAATTGCCAAGATGGTATACGATGAATTGAAAGTGATGTTGTTCAGATTTTAGGATTCATTAGACTTGTTTTTTTTTTTTTTTTTTTGTATTTGGCTCTCACCTTTTCTTCTGTCCTTGTTTTGTATAATGGTTTCTAAAGTTGTTTCTGAGTCAACTGTATCAACTAATTTCTCATGATTTCTTGTGATCTTTAGCACAAGTAATTTGAAGTTTTATGGTTTGACAAAGTTATTGCTCTATCAGGACAGGTGCTTGCAAGTCCAAATTGCAAATTCAAGGTCCTTTCTCCAACTTTGAATCATATGTTGTCTTGATTCACATGCTCTTATATACTTAACACTCTGTATCAATATGATTCAGAGGGATGCTTTATGGCATATGACTCTGGATTTCATATGCTAATGATGATTTAGAAGCATCAATTGTGAAGATGGTACAATTCTGAATCGCTATAAACTAAGATTATCACTTTAGATTTAAGACGGTTTCCTGATAGTGACATTTGAAGTTTGAGGGTTCCATTGCACCTGCTATTTCTTCTCGGACTTGCTATAATCATCGGTGCTTACCTAAAATTGCACTGAAGGTGTATGGTCAGGTGGTGCCACTTGTAGTAAGCATGATTGATGTTATAGATTGTCTGCCCAAGGTTAGACATTCCTTGGTACTAACTAAAGTTTGGTTGTTGCTTTTGATCACCACTTTGCCTGTGGCTCCCGCTGTGGATGGTATGTTAACTCAACTAGAAGACTGCGATTAAGAGATCTTTACTTCCAGTTTATGAGATAATTTTGTTTGGAGATATATTTCGACTTGGCAAGCATGTCAGTGACCAGTATTTATGCTTGTTTGATTGCTGGTGTTTTCTTTTGCTCTATCAAGATGACTTTAGAGTTCAATTGATATCGCCATATTGAGCTGGGCAATGACAGGAACAACACATGCATTACGACAAATCTGTACTGCATTAGAATCATATAAAGAAATATCTTGTTGAGTTCATAAATGCATTGCATCCTTTTATATTAATTTAGGCTTTTAGAATTTATTTATTATATAATAATTTTTTTTATCATGGTATCAGATTGTGTGTTCAAATCTCTTTCCAAATATTTAATTAATGTTTGTATCTAATTGACTTGTTTCAGCTACTTGACTTGTATAGGCTTAATCTGATCAATGTTCAGGTCAACTAGGATCACATCCTTAAGAGAATCTTAAGTTCCTGAGCACATACATATATATATACATATACATGTATATATATATATATACATGTATATATATATATATACATGTATATATATAAGAGGATTGCTCTCTCTTTCCCCCTCCAAAACACCTATCCTGTGTAAAACTTGTAGCAGTAGGTGTACAGCATCTGCAATATGGTTGAAGGTAGCTCATCTGTCACTAATCCAGATTGATGTGGCATAGCTCATGAAAGGAGACCAAGATTTTGGATCGAAGATGCAAATCACAGAGTGCTGTTAGTGGTGAACTGAACTGATGTGTAAGTTAAAGATGGTGTTCTGGCTCCATCTCTTCCTCCTAGCTTTGGTTTAAGAAAGGACTGTCAGCTGCTTTGGATGAGTGGGGATTACACATCTGGTAGGAGAATGCAAGTAATTATTGATTTGGAGTCCAGACTGACACACAGCAATAGAACAAAGGTTGCAACAGAGCAGGATTACATGTTTCATGACTCGCGCACACACACCCAATGCTTATTCCGTTGAAAGAGAGAGAGCTGCGAGCCAAGTCAGAGGTCGCTCCTCATAGGCTTGTGCGAGTCTGGGCTCGGTCGAACAGTATCAGCGGATGGAATCCACTCGTTGGTTGCCGGGTTTCCTTTCAGCAGCGGGTGGCACCCAGACGCATCACAGGCGCAGTCTGGTGTCAGCTCGAACCGGTTGTCATCGCCCTTCTCCATCTTGATGAAGCCAGTTCCCGTCTACACCCCACAACCATTAATCATGACAAAGCTCATCTAATTTTTCTTGTTTGTACAAACATATAAATCAATTAGATGTAGAATATACCGTGTGATGTTGCTTTTCGATGCAGTTGAGGTCGGTGTAATACTCCGTCTCCACATACTCTTCCGCCGCTTCGCTCCCCTCGCACACCAGTTTCTGAGGTCCAAGCAAGGGCATTAACGCAAACACATGAGGAACAGCCGCTGCGAGGGAGAGACGAGAGAATAAGAGAGAACCTGGTCGTGGGCTTCGAGATCGTGGAACTTGTCGAGCTCGGGGGTGGAGTCGCGGTCGGAGGGCGGGACGGAATCGGAGTAAACGGCGGAGTACTCGCTGCGGGATGGCTTGGTGTGGCGTTTGGGGGCGATGCTGTCGAAGTACTCCCGCGCCTCCTCCTCCACCTTGACCTCCTCCTCCGGCGCCAGATGAGCGTCGCTCCGATCGGGCCTCATCACCATGTAAGTTCTAACCCACCGATCGATCTCCTTATCCTCACAATCGCAGTTCCATGGCTTCGCCCTTCATATAGATCCAAAGCAAAAGCAAGCTTGTCGGCGACGGCAAACTACCAGTCCAAAAAATATCTGATGAGACTTTATGAGACGATTTCGACCTCCCCCTCGCATCATCTTCGTGCATAAAAAATATCTCCATTCCGTTCGCTCTCAGGCCACCAACCAACTTTGAACTGCCAACAAGAATTTTTGTGCATAAAATAAATTAAAAATAGTATTTTTTTTCGGTAAATAAATTTGATACGTTATCACATATCAATATTTTTTATATATAATAAATCATAAATTAGTAGTTAAGTAGCACAATGTTATTACCTTATTATTTTATTTAGAGAATTAGATTTTTAATATCTAATGTTGACTCCGCTAATAGGATTTTGGATTGGCTATGAACTGTGTATCTTAGACTATGACAATGGTCAAATTAGTTGAATTGTGAACCGATACAAATTTGATGGAGTTTTATGTCGCAAAGTTTGTAAATAGCATACCTACCATTGTAAATATTTAAATGTGTGAATGTCAAAACCTAAAATTTAAAGTCAACTTACCACGCGATGTCTAAGGTATTTGGACAAATTCTTAAAAACGAAGCTAGAGGTTTTCATATTTTTGGCGAAGTGATTTTTAGTTTTTTTTTTAATACGAGATTATTCCTAACTTTTGTTCCGTTATGATCACCTTACTCGATCTCGTTGTTACTCCAGCAATATCATGGATGTCCAGAGTGATGATGAGGGTGTTGCCAGTGTTGAGGACGGAAGGGTTTTGAATGTTGTTGACCTCTTAGATTTGGTTGGGAGAGATAAGAACACTATAGATGGATATTGTGATGGAGCTGAGGGTGTCGGTGGGGTGAACATCGTAACATATAGAGAGTGAGCAATGGATGATATTGGAATACAATCAAGATACGAGGACATAGAGAAAGAGTACGAAGGAGAGGACGAGAGGCTCCATCTTGGACAAGAGTGATGGGTAGGTGTGTTGAAACCGGATCAAATTGAATCAAACTAGAAAACAATTCAATTCGATTAAAGTAAAGTACTCCGATCAGAATTATATCAAACCGACCTAATCATAATTGATTCGAACCAAAATTTTGATCAAATTGGATTAACATTCTCAAAAAATTATATTATAAATATCATTTTAAATATTCTTAAAAAAATTTTAGATATAGAAAGAAGAAAGAAATAACAATAAGATAACACTAAGGGTAAAACTCCTCCCGACAAAAACCTCTAAAAAAAAGTTAGAGTATAGTAGCTAAGGGTATTCCATTGCAACATATTACTCCATTATAATTTGCTATCGCAATCGTCATTTGTGATGGTGCCTCTCCATTTTCAACAACTAGCTTGCCCCTATGTGTTAGTGGCATTTTATTTTTTATTGAAAGATGTCTTAGAGATACAACGACTTTACATGTAATTTTTTCTTGTTGACGATGAGAATATGCAATAATGCATAAAAATCAATAAAGGGATTCATACAAATCAATAAATGGATTGTTTATGAAAAATGATGATAAGAAATAGGATTAGGCCAAAAATGGGATGGAGGAGGAAAAGTTGTGGTGAACTCCGTTGAGTTTGGTAAAGATTTTAGAGTTTTTGATGCTTTGAGTTGGGTTGATATTTTTTATATTTAAAATTGATTCGGTTCGATGTGAACGGATTAATCGAACATAAGAAGAGTATCCTTTTTAAAGAGTCTTCAAAACCAATAATGGGATAGAGATGATGACCATGATAGGAAGCAAATTAAAAGCAATAACAGAAGGGAAAGAAGATAAATGTTAATCTTATCTTTTAGAAGATAAAAGATATTTTATGGGAATAAATTAAAAGGGGAAACTCTATAAAAAAAACTATTTGTAACTCATTTTTACTATTTATAATCTCTTTTAAAAAAATAATATTTCTAAACTATCTCTTTGTAAATATATAAAAATATCCCCCCTTCTTCTTTTTCTCCTCCTCTTCTTTGTTTTCCTCATCTTTTTTTCCTATGGAGATAATAGGGAGCATCGTTACTGGTCAAGAGTGTAGAGAGCATAGGTAGAGAGCGAAGATTGTAAAAATATTTACATCAGTAAAGAGTACGAGACCACATAGAGCATAAAAGAATATCGACTAAAAGTAAGAAGTAAGAGAGCGTCCACATGAAACGACGATTAACGATAGCTTGAGTAGAAAGCATGAGGTGGCGATAGCATCAATACGGAATGCTAAGGTTAGGGAAAGAAAAAAAAGATAAAATCAAAAAATTTAGGATTGTAAATAATAAAATAAATATTATATTATTTTTAAAGAGATTATCAATAGCAAAAATATTGCCAATAATAAAATGAAAACTGTAAATAGTAAACTTCAAAAAAAAAAAAAAAACTTGAGCATGAGTTGAAGCTCAAAAGAGAGAAAGGGAAAGTTGAAGCAGCAGTGGCCCCATTCGTGAGTTGTGTCGCTACTGTTCCACTTACTTTTCTTCTTCTCTACAATATATACTAAAAGCCCTTCACAATTGGACGAGCTCAAAGGCGGAGGGAGGGTTAGACAAGGCGTAGAAATCAAAAGATAAAAAGAAGCAATGGAAGCCAAAGAAGGCGACGGACGGTATTATTGCTCTGCTTTTAGGCTGGAATCGGATACCTCCGCCATGGCCCACCTGCGTCCTTTTTCCACCCACCGACCCTCCGAAGCCGCCCCAAACCAGAGAAGAAGAAGACGATCGACGAGAAGAAGTAGGAAGACTCGGTCGTCTCGCCGATCATGATCTCGTTCGAAGATCGATCGTTAATACGCTCTCTTCGATCCTTGCAGAGGCAACGCCCTGTTCACGAGATCCTCGGCGGTGGTTTCCGTAAGTCCTACTGTAGCAATCACCCTTCTCCTCCTCCTCCTCCTCCTCTCCCTCCTTTCTAGTCGTTCGCTCTGGTTTCCACGATCCGATCGATCGATCTTCCTTCCTATGGTGAAATTTGTCTCGATCCTCAAGTCAAAAGTTGTCCGATCGAACGCGGATCTTGTGGTTTTCCTGTTTAGTTCAGTTGGGATCTAATGGAGCTGTGATTGACAGTTGCGGATGTGATACTTTGGAGGAGAAAGAATGTAACGATAGGGATCCTGCTAGGAGCACTGGCTTCCCGGGTGCTCTTTGAAGTAGCTGGTTATACCCTGCTGTCTCTCCTGTCCAAAGTTCTGCTGCTTTTGATTTCCATTCTCTTCTTGTGGTCGAGGGCTGCGGGAATCCTCAACAGGTAACTGTGTTTTCTTGACTGATTTGGTGCTCTTCTATTTCACTCCAGCATGTTCTTGTAGCCTTTTAATTTTACAAAGTGGTTTGCAGAAATTATCAGTCTTTTCTTTTACATGATTTTAATTCTAATTTTGAGTGGACTGCACAGTTATCTTTGTTTGGTCCTATGTAGACTATGGAATTGTGGTTGATAAGCAGAAAGAACAGTCAACAATTCTGCTGTATAATCAAATCTTCTAACATTCTTACCCGTTCTTATCCAATCACTATGGGATTATAGTTCATGTTGTCATTTTTAGGCAATTGTTAGGCTTGGAGCATTTATTGGAGAGTTTGTTAGTAGATATAATTCAACAACAATAAATTGTAATGTTCCAACTGTTTGAGATTGGTTATATGGATTGTTAAAAAAATAGCACTCTTTAATTAAATTAAAAGTATTTAAAATCTTTTTTAACTTCTCTCTATCTCTCCTTGTGCTACTTATATTGTCTCACCTATTCTAACTACAATATTTATAGGTCTCTTTGGTATATGTTGATACCATAGTAAATGATTCTTCTTTGTTTTATCTTCTATTGAAGTCACACTTAATTATTCACAAATAAGAATATTTTTTTTTAATATCTCTTTGTAACTCTGTACATCCACGTTATCATGTTTATCTCAACAATACAAACTTTTTATATAGATTATTTTTTAACCACCCAACACTTAAATCCATAAAGTATCGATCGTATGATAAGTAACTTATAAAAAAAATTATTTTAATAATGAAGATATATGGTCATCAGACAAAATATCCAATGCCCTTCTCCACTTTAAAGATTCAACCTGTACTCTGTGAATAATATTTATCAATTACTCTCCGGTGTTCAGAAATCAATCCAAGTCCTCAAACCCTTACTTATTGAAATTTTTTTGTTACTCCACCACACTGTAGCATTAGTCCTACTCCTAACAATTGGCTATGAATGGCATCATAAACTGTAATATTGGAATCTGTGAAATAAATGTTGATGCCCCTTATTTGTCATCCTAATCGAAGATCAATTATGGTCCTCATTTTGCTGTTAATCAACATTTATCCCTCTGAATTCTTGGATCACCTACTATTCTGTCATCTCTTAATTTCTAGAGTTGAAAATTTGCTACCATTGATACATAATTTACAGCTACCGTAACCCAGAATCTTCAGCATAGAAAAAACATCTGATATGAGTACTTGTAAAGAAACAAGTGAAATTGCCTATTGAGTGTATGTTTTCCTTTTAAATAAACACAATTGCTAATAAAATGTTCTTAACTTGCCATCTCGGAACTTGGGTGCTTTTGCCTGAATTTAGAATTGCTAGCTGTATTCCTTGTCCATTCTTATTGTAGCATATTCTCAACAATTTCCAGCTATTTCCTGACACGAATGCAGGCCCCGTCCACCTATTCCAGAAATGCACCTCTCCGAAGAAATGATGCGTGAAGCTGCAGTTTTTGTTCGTTTCCATGTGAATGTGCTCCTCTCGGTTTTCAATGATATTGTACACAGAAAGGACACAAAACTTTTCTATACGATAGCTCTCTGCTTATGGATGATTTCCATGGTCGGTGGTTCGATTGATATTCTTACTTTGGGTTACACAAGTAAGTGCTTCTCCTGGCATTTGATGCTTCTAAAATCTAGAAAGGAAGTCCTAGAGAACTACTTAATTTAAATTTTGGTTTCTTGCCTTCTGTGAAATTGACCCAAGGAACAACATAGCGGTTACCTGCCAAAGGGAAGGGCAGTTTGTTAGGTGGTTTATACATGTGTAATTCCCCAGTAACCAATGCCGGCTCAAAGAGTCGACCTTGATAGTCCAATGAATCATACTGTCACAGAACCATAGTTTTCTGAAGTTGTTATTGATGTCACTCAAACTTATTATATCAATATATAAACTGAATCATGACATTTTGGTTTCAATCATTCAAGGTGACTAAAAAAATGCTAATATATAAATCTCACAAATAAAAATATTTAGCTTGCTGATTGGTGTTAAATTCACCTGCCTTCTTTTCTTCTTACCAGGCCTGGTAATCATCCTAACAGTTCCAGCACTGTATGAGAAGTACGAAAATGGCATCGACAGCTACGTGAAGATGGCTCATATGGAAGTGCAGATGTATGAGAGAGTATACACTGAATGTTTTGTCAAGTACTACATCAAAGCAAGGAGGTCGCTTTTGGAAAAGAAGAAATTACTTACCAATGTTTGATTCTAATACGGCATTTTGTTCATTCATTCCCCCTTTAACCATCATATCAAGAAGGTCTTTGAGTGAAGTCCGTAGCATCAGGAACTACATGTGAAAAATTGTGCAGCTCTTCTTTTTTAACTCTATTGCTTTTCCAGTAGAGGATTTTAGTGGATTTCTTTTCCTTTTCTTTTTCCGAGGGAAGTCTGTAGCATCAGGAATTGCATGCGAAACATTGTGCAGCTATTGTTATTCTCTTTGGCTTTTTCAGACAAAGGACTAATGATATTGTTCTTGTGAAGTTGGATTATTTGTGATGAAGTACAACTGTGAATTCCATCAATACCATTGGCAAAGCTACCTGCTTCCATATTTTCCATGGTAGACGCTGTCCATATTTACATGAAGTGCATTGTTGTCCACAGGCCTGCCATGAATTATCCCCTGGAAAAAAAAATGTTGGAGACTGTATCTAATATGTTATCATTTAGCTTCATGGTTTTATCTATTATGTATAGTTTTTGCCCCTTCCATGTAACCAAAAGACATCGAGATGATTCTGATTTTTTAAGACCTTGACCTCGTTTCAGTGATTATAAACATACAATATATATTAATTAACAACAGATACATCTATACTAAAATAATAATAGAAAATAAATTAAGTGATTTTTAATTTTTTTTTATTTTCTCCATTCGCCCGTCCACACTCTTATCATTCTCCATCCTTAGCCCTTCGTTTTTGTCTTTTCTTGTTCTTTTCCATCCATCACGTTAGTCACCTTCGTTTTTACCTATCCTTTCTCGTCTCATGCTTGTCGTCTTCATCAACTACATCAAGATTGATACGATGCAATGAGAGATCGATGTTTTTAAAATTATAAAAAATAAATATATTATTTAAGAAAAAAAAAATCGAGGAGTCGCCCATACAAATTTTTGATGTGACAATACTATATGTTCAAATCCCTCATCTATAAAAATATTTATTGGATAATGCATGAACAGTCAGCAATAATGCTGCCACCTTAGACCCGAATCGTCCGTGGTCGGTGGGAACACATGCGGCAACATCCACGTCGCCGCAATATTTCGGACAGGTGGTGCGCGCTTCCAGATTCGCGCGGAAAGCGCGATGAGCCGTCGATGGTCACGCTTTGAGATTCGTTCACGAGCACTCGCGGTTCAATCATTTGTAGCGTGTCGGTTGTCGTTGGCCCATCGCGGGAGCAACCGCACGCGGCAACTGACTAGGCAACCGACTAATGGTCTCGGGCGCAGGTCGAGATTGGAGAAATCGTCCGCACGCGCTTCCGCTTCTGTTTCTGCCTCTGTCTCTGTCTCTGCTTTGCCGAAAGCAATTATTAGGTTCGGGGAAGTGCGAACCGCCTCATCGACGGCGCACCGAGAGCGGCGGAGGCGGCAAATTCGCTGCTGGTCCGCACCTTTTCTGTAATCACGCACCCGAATCTGGTTTCCTTTTCGTCTCGACCGATCGATGGATGTAAGCTTCGATTCCTCTCTGTTTCTCTCTCTCTCTCCCTTTTCCGTATCCTTCTTTTTTTGGATTCTGATGCCTTTATTTTTGAAGTGCCGCTCCTTTCCATGTATAGATTACAGGCGGAGGGGGACCGCCAATAGAGGCCTCGACGCGGGTGGTGGATCCCAGTCCCATCTTCTTCATCTCCTCCTCCCCCGCCTCTTCAGCCACCAGCATCATCACCTCGTCCTTCGCCTCGTCCGATATATCTACGGACGAGGGAGATTCGGAGACCTCGTTGCTGTTACATCGGTGCAGAGAGGAGGAGGACGCAATGACGGAGACGAAGTTGCACGTCGGGCACGGGAATGACGGCGACGCCGACTCGAACTCTAAGATTGATGCTTCCGAGGACACCGCTCACCAGATCAGCAGCGGTATCTCTTCCCCCCTCTTCCAAATTCTGTTGTTATGTTGTATTCCTGGAATGATGTCTTTCCGGGGTCATGATGTTTGCTAGCCGTCCTTCTTGGGCGCTTGTTGTGGTCGAGTCATCCATCGTGATTAGCTCGTCACCGCTCGACCTCTCTGTTTCCTTGATCGATATTCAGCATGAACTCTTGATGCTGGATTACAAGACGCAGGTAGAGAGGGAGGAAAAGAGAGTGTTGCAGCAAAAGAAGTAAAACTTTATGAGAAGGAAAGAAAACCCTAATCAGCAAATAGGGGAAACGCAAAGTGTGCAACCTCCCTTCTTCGACGCAAGCAAAAAGTGAAACATACAAAACTAGAGAAAAACCTAATTCGCAAGAACTATTTGACAATTTGTTAAAAAGTGATCCTGAAAATTTTGAAAGATTTGGTTTCTTGAATGCGTGCTACACGAGCCAATTCTTGCAAGGACCTATTTTGTTTGCATCTGCTATCTTACCCAAGGGTGCAGGTAGTCTTACTTTTACATCTTGCCGAAACCCAATGTTGGAACATTTCTTTGTATCTCCTTTTATATCCTCTTTCCATATAATCAGACTAGAAATATATTATCATAATTTTCTTTCGATATGGTGTTCTTATATTCTAACTGTACAAAACTGTATCATTTCGTTGGCATGTCAGGATTTTGTGTGTTCCTCAGGACATATGTGGTTACATATATGTATATACATCTCACATTTTCCTTTTTGCTGGTTGTCCAGATCCTTGGTACCAGGTTGGTTTTGTGCTCACAACCGGGGTGAACAGTGCCTATGTCTTAGGCTATTCTGGATCTGCCATGGTTCCATTGGGTTGGGTCATTGGCACAACTGGGTTTATTTTGGCAGCTGCTATATCCCTCTATGCTAATGTTCTTATAGCCCGCCTCCATGAAGTTGGTGGAAAACGGCATATCAGATACAGAGACCTTGCTGGGCATATATATGGTAATGCTGAATTATTTTTTTGCACCTCCTATATTGATTCTGAAGGTTGACATGATTGTTTCTTATTTCTGTGCAAGACCTTTCTGATACCTGCTCATAAATCCTTTTAAGAAAAAGTTATAGCATTTATGATTGCACATCTCTTTCACTGGGCAATTTGTTCAAATTCCCTAAAGTTAAAGTGATTTCCTTTGTTTGGGCACATTTTGCAGGTAGGAAAATGTATTCTCTTACATGGGCATTGCAATATGTTAATCTGTTCATGATTAACACTGGATATATCATTCTGGCTGGGCAAGCATTAAAGGTAAGATATGCAACTCCTACTATCATCTCAGTCTTGTTGCTTAAGTTGTTAAAATATATTTTAAATCTTCATTTAGTGATTCTTTTGTAGTTTCATTTAGTTTGGTACTAAATCATAAATCACAAAACAATTTAGATATACAGATTCTAGATGATTAGGAAACATGACCTCCTATGTTATGTAATGATGGCTTTTGTTGCATGCTTTGTAATTCTCACCTCCTTTTTTTTTGTGCAGGCCACATATGTCCTCTATAGGGATGATGGTGTCTTGAAGCTTCCCTACTGTATAGCGATTGCTGGGTTTGTTTGTGCACTATTTGCTTTTGGCATACCTCATTTATCAGCCCTGAGAATTTGGCTGGGGTTCTCAACATTTTTGAGCCTGATATACATCATTACAGCATTTGTGCTGTCTCTTAAGGATGGTACTACTTATTAGGCAACTTAAGCTAATGTTGTATTCCTGATATACATACAAGCAAATTGTGAGCAACAAAAATAGCTGTAAGGTATTATAAATTATATTGGTGTTATTTTGATACAGGATTTAGTACTCCCGCTCGAGATTATAGCATTCCAGGGTCTAATGCTAGCAAAGTTTTCAGTACCATTGGTGCTGCTGCCACTCTTGTTTTTTCTTACAATACAGGGATGTTGCCAGAGATTCAGGTGAGCTTATACAAACACTAATTTCATGCAGTAGGAGCTGGTATTGAAATCATTATCAACTGTTGATTTAAATTTTATGTTTTTTGGTTAGAAAAATTGATAAAATTTAAAACTGCAAATTTCTGAAGCTTATTAATTTTTACTGTATTGTCTGGTTATCTCTTTGCATGGCTGTTCAATAATTCCTTTTTTACTGGTCACGGGTTGGCTTGGTTGGAGCATGATCTTTAGATCAAATTGAGCCCCTTGTTTATTTGTTTTACTTCACTGGAACTAATGCAAGTGAAAAATCGACACCGAGCCCAATCAATTGGTTTCTGGTATTAACAAGGAAGAGAAAAAATTGGAGACATTAAACTTCCGAGGGCATACTGGTGGGATGGCCTATCACCACCACCACCTCATGGGATCGTGAATGAAAAGAGGGGTGGTGGTGGTGGCATGCGTGCCAGGAGCAAAGGCTACTTTATTCATTTCAGCTTGTATCGTTTATATATATATATATATAGGTCATGTTTGCCTTGTAATTTTTGATGATTAGGTTCATATTATACATTCCACTTTTCTGCTCAGTTGTTATTTATTTGCTTCCATCAATTCCTTTATCAGATGTTCACTTCTCGCTATAATATTTTTCTCCATATGATAGTGCAATTTTAGATACCCACTCCAGAACAAGTTGGAAAAGGCAGCCAACTTCTTGTCCTGAAACACAGGCATATGTGTTCACTATCCTTAATGTTTTAAATAGATGAATAGGATGAACTTTGTACTTTGCCCAATTTTGTCTTTTGCTAAGCTGAAGAATGAGCTTTGGAATTACGATGAAGGAATGTCGGGTCAGGTTTAATTTTTAGCTAGATCTTTGGCAGTCTGATCAACTTTATGTTGAAATATACATGTCAATTATTTCGGTTCATTTAGGTTAGAAACCCTAATAGGATGGTTGTGATCATAGATCTGTAGCCTTTTGTGAGCTTTGATTGCTGTGTTTCAGTTAAAAGGTGAGGATGAAATCCAGATTTGTATTATTTTTTCCTTGGAAAATTTTGGATTATTTTAAGTCTGTTCTTTGCAGATTTTGCTCCAGGAGTAAACGTATATAGTGTAGCATGCACTCACACATTTTAACAGCCTTCCTCTCATCTTATTGCAGGCAACAGTGAAACCCCCTGTCATCAGAAATATGGAGAAAGCACTTTGGTTTCAGTTTGTAATAGGTGGCTTGCCGTTGTATGCTGTTACTTTCGTTGGTTATTGGGCTTATGGCTCTTCAACATCAACCTATTTACTAAATAGTGTCAATGGTCCAATTTGGTTGAAGTCAGTTGCTAACATTGCGGCCTTTTTTCAGACAGTTGTCGCCTTACATGTACTTCTCTTGATCCAATACTTGCCACTGACATTCTGCTTTTTTATTTTTCTTGGATATAATAGAAGAAAGAAAGCTATATTCTCTGAGCATATAGATTAGTTAGTTTACAGTTCACATCATACATCATTTGTCCCTTTACTGTTAATTGCAATTGACAGTCTCGTCCACATTTATTTTCATGTTTTTCAATATCTCAATCTCTTGTTATTATCATCCTCAAGAGAGAAGCTTTTCGTCCTTGCCAAATCATGTTAGAGCAATTCATAACTTACCAATACGTATCATCCATGAGTTTTTATGTTTACTTGTTAAACATTCTCGTCATGTTTTGTTGACATCATGCAATATCAAGTTGCTAGTCATAAAAAGGCTAACAACTGGCAATGTTGCTTAGGCTTCACATCGGACATTGTAGAAGTGGAATGTCATAATATTAATGTTCTGTTTCAATACTAACTGAGTTTATGTTAGATATTTGCAAGTCCGATGTATGAATACTTGGACACGAAGTATGGAAGAGGTCAAGGGAGTCCCTTTTCCTTTTACAACGTTTCATTCAGAGTTGTTGTGAGAGGAGGCTACCTCACAATAAACACCCTTGTAGCAGCTCTGCTTCCATTTCTTGGAGACTTTATGAGCCTCACGGGGGCTCTCAGTACATTTCCGCTTACATTTGTTCTTGCAAATCACATGTACTTGATGGTGAAAAAGAACAAGCTTTCCGCACCACAGAAGGCGTGGCATTGGCTGAACGTTGTTGGTTTCAGTTGCTTGTCTATGGCTGCTGCAATCGCAGCTCTGAGGCTCATCGTTGTTGATTCGAATACTTATCATCTCTTTGCAGACCTATGATCTTTTGTCTTTTCCTTTTGCCTTTTCCTTTCTATTCGCGAAATGTAAATAAACTGTGTCGGGTTCCTCAAGTTTATATTTCCAGCTGAACGTGCAAGTTGAATAAACTAGATTTGTTTAGAGTACTGTGTTCGTAATCATTGGTGTCATTTCATTTTAATTGAGAATTTTGTTGTAGAATGATATCATCTACCATTTCGGCTTCAAATGTACAGCCCTATTGGACATAATTCCTATGGATGTGAATGCTGGTGTTTGTTGCTTTGGTGCCGGAGAGTTAACATAGCCTGATTTAGTCCCGAAGGCATAGATTCATCCTAAGGGATCGTGTCGGGACGAGAGAGGCATCCCGAGAAGGCAATCGAGGTGACTGGTGGACTCTCGAGGTATTCTAGGCTCTCGACGATTGATCCACAATCGTCTCGGGGAATGGCTTATCTGTTAAAGGAAGCTCGGGTCATCCCGAGATGCGCCTTGGTCTTTTGGAAGTGCTTAGTGTCGCTCTGAGGTGCTCTTTAGACACACCTGGGTCATGCACAAGCAGTAGGTGTCAAGGAAATATCTTGACTCGACCCCTCTAATGCTCCAATCAGTAGTGTATGTGGAGGGGGTTTAGTAGAGTCTAGAAGAGTTTATATAAAGCCCTGTTTTCTCTCGTTTGGCCTAGGGGCTTGGGTTTTATACTTGAGCGGTTAGTGGTGTGAACCAACGATGGGGTAGGGTGTCTCTTACCCTGCTAAGGGATCATTGATGGTGGTAGCTGACGAGTGTCCTCTGAAGGAAGACGTCGTGTAGGATGCCCATAATAATATGCTTTGTCAATGCTCTTGACCTGTCCGGGACGAGTAGGGGATGACCCCCTGCACCATTCGTTCAGAAGGTAAGGCTGGGGAAGTTGCACCATGCCTCCTAGCTTCAATGCACGCATGCAAGCCTTCCCTTAGTTGCAGTTGAAGTGGCTTCCTTACCCCAGGTGGCAGGGTGAGTTTGTGTTGCTATTATTTTCCCTATCATCATGTGTAAAAATGTTTGAGGTGCCTCTGAAGTAAAAATATCGTGCTTCCGAGGTGGATCTAAGGTATATCTAAGATGGATCCGAGATGGCTCCAAGGTGGATTTTAAGGTGTCAAGCTTTCGAGGCACCACATGCACTAAAACTGAGGCCGGGAGAGATTTCTTGACCCGGTCCATCTAGCACTCAAGTTAGTAATTCGTCGTCACAGATCTTTCCTCGACCGTCATAGTGGAGTATGGGTTCATCATTGCGAATTTTGCCTCGATCGTCATAACGAGAGTAGGGGTCCATCATCATGGATCTTGCCTCGATTACAGGAGTAGGGGTCCACCGTCACGGATCTTGCCTCGACTGTCGTAGCTGGAGTAGGGGTCTACCGTGACGGATTTTGTGTCAACCGACGTAGCAAAAGTATGGGCGCTAAGCTTCATTGACGTTCTTGACGAGTGCATCCTCTGAAGGATAACATCAAGGTAGGACACCCATGATGATATGCTTTGTTAGGGCTCTTATCCTGTCTGAGATGGGCAAGGGATGACCCCCTGCATCGTACGTTTGGAAGGTAGGGTTGGGGAAGTTGCACCGTGTCGCTTAGCTTCAATGCATGCATGCAGGCCTTCCCTTAGTTGCGGTTGATATGGCTTCCTCAGCCCAGGTGGGGGTTGGCAGCGTTATTATTTTCCCTATCACCATGTGCATAGGAATGTCTGAGGTGCCTCCGAGGTGAAAATGTCGAGCTTCCAAGGTGGATTCGAGGTAGATCCAAGGTGGCTCCGAGATGGATCGAAGGTATATTCAAAATAGTTTTAAGGTGGCTCTGAGGTGGATCCAAGGTGTTGAGCTTCCGAGATACCACTTGCACTAAGACCGAGGTCAAGAGAGGTTTCTTGACTCGATCCTTCCAACACTCAAATTAGTAATTCGAGTCCCCAAATGTGGGTTCGAGTAGTTAAAAAGAAGTCCCCCCTCATTTCCTTATTTATAATATGTTTTTATACCTCGAAGGAAGGAAAGAAAGTTTGTGATATCCTTTCTTGTTATAAAGGAAGAATAGAGAGTTTAGAATTGCTTTCGTTGTCGTAAAGGAAGAATAGAGAGTTTAGAATTGCTTTCATTGTCATAAAGGAAGAGAAGAAAGTTTAGAATTGCTTTTCTTATCGTAAAGGAAGAGAATAAAATTTGTGATTGTCTTTCTTGCCATAACAAACGAGAATGAAGGTTATATTTCTCTATTTTGAATCTTTGTATACGTAGACGGATGATTTGGATGACACATGATAACTACGTGTCAACTATTGATAAATTCCCTATTAGCTAGTATGAGTTGTGATATAGTTGCATCCAAGTACTCCAAAATAAGACATGCAATTTACATTAGGTTGTGAATGCAATCACTTGTGTGTTAGGATCAAGAGCACTAAGAGGGGGGGCAGGGTGAATTAGTGCAGCGAAAATATTTCGACGATTAAAACTTCGTTCATACGATAAAAGCGATTTCGGTGTAAAAGCCGATTCTAAGATTACTTTAACTTAAGATTAAGTGAGATGACGTTAAAGTAAATCTATGAAGGCAGTTTGCAATTATGATGGAAATCAGAATGTAAGCGCAAACTGAAATACGACGTTCGTACTATAAAACCGGTTTACGTCTAAATGTCGATTTTGAAAATATTGAACTTTGAAACACGTTTTGTAAATGCGCAGAAGGCAGTTTGCAGTTGTGATGGAAATCAGAATGTAAGCGCAAACTGAAATATGATGTTCGTACGATAAAGTTGATTTACGTCTAAACGTAGATTCGGAAAGCACTGAAC
>LVTN01000361.1:82838-115054 GCA_001649415.1 Musa itinerans
TCGGCGATGCTCCTATGGACTTCCGGCAAACTCCTGGACTTGCGATGATCCACTTGGCGAGTTCCGATGAGCTTCTTTGGCAAGCTCCTGGACTTCTCGGATTTGTTCCCGCAGAACCTCCGATGACCGTCCGGACTTCCGTCGAACTCTCGAACTCCCAACGTGATCATAGTCTTGACTCCGGCGCAACTCCTGCTGCATGTCTTACTTTCATCGTAGTTAATCCTGCACACTTAAAACATAACTTCGATCGAGACAATTAATCCTAAGCAATTAACCAAGTTGTCTAGCATATCATTGGTCCCTCGACGCTTCGTCTGATTCTTCGGCTCATCGTCCTCTCGTGTGGCCTATTGCCCAATCGGCCAGTTGACTCCGCAACTCTGATGTCCTTAGCGCAATATCCGTTCTTCTTGGCCCGATGCCTAAATCCACGGCCCGAAACCTTCTGTCGATACGTCGACTGATCCACCGGCCCGACGTCTAATCTTCTGACATGTTCCTCCGGCACAACATGATTCTTCCTGCTTTAATTGTCTCATCCTGATCGAAGCATCCTGTGTCACTCAAAACGCAGATTAAAACATAAACACATATCAAGTGGTTTCATCATCAAAATACGAGATTCAACATTGTGTTCATGACAAGTATAGATCTAAAGAGATTTTATTTAAAAAAAACTCAAACTTGTAACACCAAGAATTTATACAAATTATATGGATGTATTATTGGTAATTTTGATGAAATATCTTAGATTAAGTAGACTCAATGAAATCAGATTAAATTATGACAATCATATGTTCAATAAATCAAATAATAAATTTAATGAGGGACAAATTCCTAAAAGAAAAACTCCAAGTTCACTTTTTGTTCATATATTTTTTATATATATATATATTCTTATGGAGCATCCCTTATTACGTAAAAGATATATTATTTCTAACCTCCACCTCACTCAGCCAACGTGCCCTCACCATCGTTGTCGTCATACATAACCTTTCGCTCATGACCCGCATTGTCTCAAACTTAGTTGAAAATGTCTAAGTTGTGAGATACTACTGTAGTAATGTCATAGGCACTCTTATGCCAATGTAACGGAGTTAGCTGAGATTGCCTAAGTCATGAGGCACTCTTACATTATCCATCTACAAATGGTCAATCTAATTATAACCTCGTTTAAGTCCTGAAAGACATATAAAAAGGCAAATTGATTAGTTTGAAAATAAACGACGAACAAGTCCCAACGTCTCGAAAAGAAAGCAACTTTTATAAGCAATTCAATAAATACATTATGTATAAAAGAGAAAAAGAGGAAGGAGAAAACAAGGACTTTAGAAGGCAAACGAATAGTCATAAATTCACAAACGACTACTCACCGGGTATTAGATGCATAAGCAAGTTCTCATAAGCTTAACATGCGAACTTATAAATCCAATCAACACTCAACACTACCCCAAACCTCCATCCCACCCGATGCCACCCTCAAGGTTCCAAGGTGCTGAGATGGTTGACATTTTTTTCTGGACTATAGCTTGTAAAAAATAGGCTATGACACGTGAAAGCTAAGCCAATTTGGGGTAGTCTTACCTATTCTGGTTTAGTGATCACTCTATAACCTTGCAAATTATTCTTATTTATAGTTTTCAAGTAAAACACTCAAAAATGAGGCAAGATATGCTGCCTAAATATTTGTATAAGCAAACAAAAGCAATGAATGATCTGTTGACAAAGGTGTTACGGGTGCACGACGATCGTTTGTAACATTCTCCCCCCACTTAAATTGTGAACACCCTCGTTGATACTTGCTAACAAGCTTTAATGACTGCTTCATATCATAAGGCATCTTCAGGCTCTAAACTGGCTTCTATTTGGAGAAATTTTCGCCACTTCATTAAGCACTCGATTTGCTCTGCTCCATTGGGTAGCTGTTTTGCAATCCACTAAAATGGTTTCAACTCACTTTTCATATGAGGCTCTAGTGGGGGGGATAGTCAAGTTGGAACACTTCAGGAAATATCTTACGGGTCTGAGTTGTATGCTTTCAAGTTGCTTGCATAGAAAACATTATAAATTTTGAGCTACGTAAGTAGTTGCAACTTATAAGAGATATTGTCTATCATAATAATAATTTGGAAGGGTCCTTCGTAGTTGTGCACTAGTCTTTTATGCACTCTATGCCTAAAGAACTAGAGTAATGTTGGTTAGAGCTTCACCAATACCAAGTCACCGACTTTAAACTCCTATGGTCGCCTTCCCAAATCTGCCCACTTCTTCATCTTTTTTGTCGCCTTCTCTAAGTAGCCTGTATAATATCTGTGTTTCAATGTTATTTCTTTACAAAGTGATATGATGATGGATTACTCCCGATATAACTGATCACCAAGGTGTAAAAAGTTGATGGCTGCTATACCATAATGATCTCAAAGGGGATCTTATTGGATATAAAGCTTCGTTATAATTTGTAGGAAAATTAGGTTATATCCAATAGCTTTACCTAATCTTGTTGGTTGACACTCATGTAATGCTAAAGGTATTACTCAATAAGTGAATTTATTCTTTCAATTTGGTCATCCATCTGAGGGTGGAGGCTTGTGGAGAAGTATAACTTAAATCCCAGTAATTTGAATAGCTCGGTCAATAATCGTCCAATGAATCGTGGTCTTGATCACTAATGATATTGTGCGGGACTCCCTAATACTTCACCGCATTCTTCATCATCAACTTGGCCGCCTCCTCCGCTAAGTAATGTAGGGGTGCAATAATGAATATTATATACTTTAAAAGTCGATTGACCACCGCGAGTATTGCTCTAAGTCCTCCTACAATTGACAAGCTTGATATAAAATTCAAGGAAATGCTCTCCCATGACTTTTCTAATATAGGCAACAACTCCAAAAGTTTAACTAGCTTTCGCTGCTCTACCTTATCTTATTAGTAAGTAAGACATGTCCAAATATATTCCTCTACATCGATCCTTATCTTCAACCAATACGAGGCTCTCTCCACGAGAACCAATATTCAGTGAATACTGAAATGTCTAGCCTAATAGGAATCGTGATACTCTCTTAAGAGTTCACGCCTCGAATTGTCTGCTCGAGGAGTATAGATTCTATTCCCTTTGATGTAGACAAGTTCCTCCTGGAGCCAAAATCATCGTGTCTTACCCTCTTTGATCAATTGCATCAGGGATACTACTTGGAGATTATTGTACAGTTCATCCCTGGTCCTGAAAGGAAAGTTAGAGTACAATTGACTTGCTTAGCCTCCATCTTTTAATTGCATGGCATTCGCAAGCTCCACTTTTTTGCTTAATGCATCAGTCACGATATTTGCTCTTCCAAGCTTGTACTCCAATGTCATATCAAATTCAACCATGAAGTCCTACCATTATGCTTGCTTTAGGGAGAGTTTATTTTGAGTTTGGAAATAACTCAACACAATGTTGTCCATCCTTAGTACAAATTGCATTCCGAGAAGGTAGTGCCACCAAACTCATAGGTGGTGGATAACCGATCTCATCTCCTTCTTATGCACTGGATATGCCACTCAGTCTCGTTAAGCTTGCAGCTCTCGTAGGCCATCGAATAACCCTCCTACATAAATACTCCCCCAATAGTGAAGTCTAAAGCATTTGTATAGACTTAAAAATACTTTCTTTGGTACCAACACAATAGCCTTTAGGTCTTAGAATGCCACTGTACATTTGTCTGACCATCACCAAGGCTACTCCTTCAACAACTTCATCAGTAGATCTGTGAGTTTTGAGTACTCCGCTATGAAGCACCGATAATAGTTGACAAAACCAAAGAAAGATCTTAGCTCTGATACCTTCTTTGGTGTTTACTACTTCTCCATAGCTTATACATTTGATTAGTCCATCCGAATGGGACCTTTGATGATTTAATGCTATAATAAGATCTCCGCTTGAGCAAAGTAACACTTCTCCCTTTTCACGAATAAAGTATTCTCCTTTAAGAATCTTGAAAATTGTTTAAAGGTGCTCGACATGTTCTTCAAGCGTTTGACTGTAAACGATGATATCGTCTAAGTAGACAACCACAAACTTATTCAAATACTACTTGATACTTGGTTTATGAGAGTGCAAAATATGGTCGGAGCATTAGTTAAGCTGAAAGGCTTCACCATAAACTCGAACGCTTCATACTTGATCACATAGGTAGTCTTTGCTTCATCACATTCAGTAATATGTACCTACCAATAACTCGACCGAAGGTCAAGTTTAAAGAAATACTTTGCTTTGCCTAGTTAGTCGAACATGCCCGCGAAGAGCGAGATTGGATACTTATTCTTCATCGTCACTTTGTTTAGAGTCCGATAGTTAACGCGTAATCAAAGACTCACATATTGTTTCTTTTGGAAGAGGACTAGAGCTCTGAATGATCCTTTAGAACTATGGATGAGACAACTGCCTTGCAGTTCATCTAATTGCTTCCTAAGCTTTGTTAACTCTAGAGGGGCCATGTGGTACGATGGTCCCACTGAAGGCTTCATTCCTGGCTCCAACTCGATGCGATGATCCACGCTTTTGCATGATGATAGAGTTTTTGGCAACTCGAGTGGTATAACATCAGTGAATTCCTTCAAGACGTTCGCCACCATAACAGATTCATAAGTGACATCCACATCAAGTGGTTCAAGTTTTCGTAGTAGTAAGACTCCTTATGGCTTCTTTTCTTGGTTCGCATTCCAGATTGTGCTTCCTTCGCTTACAAAGAATAGCCAACTTCTCTCTCATCTTGTTTGCTACATGCTCCTCTTGAGTGGTTCCAACAACTTGAGAGCGAGTTTACACTTGCAGCCCACCTACGACTACTTAGGGCAATGGTCCAGCTTGCCCTGTTTTGCTCGATGCACCACGATGCTTTGTTATGGTGAGATTGCAAAACTTTTACTGTTTGTTCAAATTGCTTGCCTGCTCTGATACCATAATGTTACAAAGTTAGTCGAAATTGCCTAAGTCGTGAGGAACTCTATGACAATATCACAGACTTAGTTGGGATTGCCTAAGTCGTAAGATATCCTTGCATTATTTGTCTGCAAAGGGTCAGCTTAGTTGCAACCTCGCTCAAGTCCTGAATGAATTGTAAAAGGTCAAATTGATTAGTTCAAAAGCGAGCGACGGACAAGTCCTGATATTTCGTAAAAAAGATAATTTTACAAGTAATTCAATAAACACTCGGTGTGCAAGAGAGGAAGGAGAAAACAAGAACTTTAGAAAGCAAATGAACAGTAGCAAGTCTACAAACGATTGCTCACCAAGTGTCGGGCATGTTGGCAAGTTCTCATAGGCTTAACGTGCGAATTTGTGAATCTAATTAACGTCCAACACTATCCTAAATCCCCATCCCCCAAGTATCACTCTCGAGATTTAGGGTGTTAAGATAACTGATATTTTTTTTCATATCATAGCTCGTAGAAAATAGATCATAACACGTGAAAACTAAATTATTTTGAGATAATTTTGCCGACTCTAATAAGCGATCATGCTACAACCTTCCAAACCATTCGTACTTACCGTTTTCAAGCAAAACACAAAAACGAGACAAACACTACTTAAACATCTGTACAGGTAAAGCTAAAAACGAGACAAACACTACTTAAACATCTGTACAAGTAATGGATAACAACCGTTTGTGACAGTGTGCTCTTGACATCATTCTCGCTTGCGTGCCATTACGGTTGTCACCTCCACCCCACCTTTTGTCCCTTCTCAAGGGCGAGAATGTGGAGTTGGCATTGAGCAGGAGACTAGTGTTTAAGGGATGCTTCGGATGATGTCCAAAACGACAGTTGACGAGATGGACATCAGAAGGAATCTGATCTTAAAAATAAGAAATTATTATGTCAAAGTAAAAAAAAAAATCTTCGGAAAATAACAAAATTTACGACTGTCTTGAAAATTTTGTCTTTTAACGAATATACCATCCAATCAATGTTAACACATCAGTCTACGTCAGAAGCCTTCACATTGGGTACGTGTCAAGCAATATCAGCAAAAGAAAATAAAAGTACGATTCAGTTTGATAAGTAGAAGTTTTCTTACCCAACCGGCGATCCAAAGTTTCCGAATCCCATCGGTGCCGCCCTCCTTCCCGAAGCGAGCAAATGAATCGCACTACGGTCAGACGCACCACGGAATGACGCGAGGACACGTCTGTGCCACCTCCCTCCTCCTCGGGCCCCCGTCTCGTCCTGCGACTGCCATTACCACCACCACCACCAAACCTTCTTTACCAAGCAAGCGACTATACACGCGCCCACGTTCATATCGACGAAGCGACAGTGAGGGAGAGATGGGTTTGGTGTTGGGGAAGATCACAGTAGAGACGCCCAAATATGAAGTCATCCGCGCGGCCGCAGACTACGAGATCAACAAGTACTTCCTTCGTGTGGTGGCCGAAGTCACCTACGACCCCTCCAAGTTCCGCAACGACCGCGACGGCGGCTTCATAATCCTGGCCAACTACATCGGAGCCCTCGGCGACCCGCAGAACGTCCGCCCGGAGAAGATCGCCGTGAAAGCCCCTGTCGTCACCAAGGACAGCCCCGAGAAGATCGCCATGACCGCGGCCGTCGTTAGCAAGGACCGTCCCGAGAAGATCGATGTGACGGCACCCGCAGCGGCGGGGCGGTGACGATGCAGTTCGTGCTGCCGTCCAAGTAGCGGGGGAGGCGGAGGCGCCGGCGCCCATGGACGAAATGGTGGTGGTGAAGGAGGAGGAGGAGGCCAAGTACGGAGTGGCGAAGTTCAGCGGGGTGGCCTCCGACGAGGTGGCGGCGGAGAGGGTGCAGCAGCTGAGGCGGAGCTTAGAGCGGGACGGCCATAAGGTGGTCGGCGACTTCCTCCTCGCCAGGTACAACCCGCCCTGGACGCTGCGTCCCCTCCGCACCAACGAAGTCATGCTTCCCGTCGAATAGTATCACCTCCCACTTCTCATAACTAAATGCGAGGTGCCTTTTAGTGCTGTGAGGGCGTTCCGTCACGACTCTTCCAGGTCCAATACGTGAGTTACGAACATCTGAAACAGGAAACAAAGATTAGGAAATGATGGCAATCATGTGTTCCTGCTTCCAGGTCCAATACGTGAGTTACGATCCTTGTTCAAAGTATCCTTCAGTAAGCAACATCTGAAACGGGAAACAGAGATTAGGAAATGATGGCAATCATGTGTTCCTCCCCTTGTGACCTCTGAAACAAATTACAAGAATATTAGCAAAAATAAGGTAAAGATCTGTTGATGCATGGGACCTTCCCCCAGAATTAACAAATATTTAGAAGATAGCTAACCAAGAGAGTAAATGTTCTATTATGATATGATATTTAAAAAAAGGATTCATCATGTGGTAATCAAGTTTATCAACAACAATTTATCCTAATATGAAGATCTCACAATCTCTCTCTATCAATCTATCACGTGAACATTCTTCATCTAATTTTGTCCAATTATCGCTGCAAGCTGAGGTTTATGAATGCACAAAATAGTAGAAAGGAAGACCAAAATAAACAGGTGAAACTATATAATTCTGTGGGCCGGCTTATTGCCTGAAACCCCACCAAGCACCGGATACAGCCTCTTTATGTAATACTTCGATCCACGCGAAAGATTGATTCTTTTCCTTCTCTGCTCCGGAATGGACTCGATGGAACACTCGGAAAAGCCACGCCTCACGAACCTGTGATAATATGTTAAGCGAAATCTCTATTTAGTGAGATATAAGTAATTTACATCCTAGTATTAGAATAAGGAACTTTAGGACCAATAATAATTTGCAGATGGTTCTCATGAATCCGTTTCCTGCTAAACTTGAACAATAGTCATTTACACAAATGCGTTGATGGGTATTTATTTTTTTTAGGTATATGTTTTAAAAAAATCCATTAAAACATTCATGCAGTGTTACAAGCGAACAGCCTTGGAATTGCATACCAATCTGCAGAACGAGTTGTCAGCAGGAAAAGTCTCTCTAGTCCAAGAGACATTGCTTTCTTCTCTACGTAATCTGCATAATATAGCCAGAAAAGAAAATTCCATGGTAAGTCACATTATAACACGTATCTGTATCCATACAGATCAAACAAGACTCAAATCAGAAAAACTCGGTGAAAAGCACATTGATGATGATTAAAGAAAATGTTAACAGAACACATCAACTCTATTAAAATGTGATCTTGATTTAATACAGATACATAGTATAGATAGCAAACAAAAATGTCAAAAACATTATGAAATTCATTATAAGTTCAAAGTTGTCTCCATTAAATGCATACATATATCATTAAAGTATTAGAATACATCAGTGGTTAGAGAAAAAGTCATCAAAGCTTTGGCCAGAATGACTAGAATGACGAGTATCATCAGGATAAAAGACAAGTTCAACGGACGCATACTAAACTATGATGGAACCAGAAAAGGCTGAAAACAACTCAATGTGTTGGGAGAAGACATCTTCAATGAATTTTTTCTATCAATGTCTCCTGTTACGTTCTCAGCTATGTTTTTTATGTCTAAAGTATGACACTGAATATAGCAAAAAAAAACAGTCCACAGCACTTAAAAAAATATCATAGTTTCTTGAAACTAGGCTTAGGTTGATGAAAATAATATATCAAAAGCATAGAAAAATGCAATATATATATATATATAATTTAATGTTCATTAAGTCTGAAGGCCTACATGGAATTGCATGTCCTACAATGTTAGATATTGCACTTCACTTTTCAGTAGAAGACAAGTTGTTAGAGTTTTTCATGGATACTCAAAGCATACCGAGTAATTTATCTCCTTGTCCATGACCTCGGCACTCTGGAGACACAGTCACAGCAGCAACCTCACCACACTTATCCTCGAAGAAAGGGAAAAGAGCAGCACATGCAATAATTGAACCATCTCTTTCAACAACGATAAAGGAATCCAATGAACAAAGAAGCTGAAAACAAGGAACAAGTTATAAGTACAAACTAGTAAAATATTTATGTAGGCAAAAGCTTCTAAGTTCTTTATTTTTACAAGTTATAACAATCAAAATCGGATCAAGATGTGGAACAACCAGAACATACTTTATGGACATTGAGAAAACAAGTAGAACGTTAGAATTATGTAAACCTCTTCATCAGTCCTTCGAATCAAGGCACCTGATTCTACCATTGGTTGGAGAAGCTTCTTTATACCAGGAAGATCTGCTACTGTAGCCATCCGTGTTCCCTCATAGACATCACTAGAGTGAGAATTGGGAAAGTCAATACAAGAAGTTCAGATTCACTAAAAGCTAAAATGAAGTATGAAGCATATTATATCAGCATTTCAAGCAAATTTCATTAAAAGTAAGAAGCACAATAATACAAACATCTCGACCTACTATATCATAACAGAACTTGACTCGCTTTCATAATATGCCAATAAAAAGTGCATTGTACAACAAAAGGAATGTGATCAGTTCGCTTAGTGTCTGTGGATTGCAATGACAAAAATATTTTGTAGTGCAAATCCTCAGAAAAGTGGAAGACGAGAAAAATAAGCCATGAAATAAATGCTTCCTCAAAGAGCAATAAAGACTTGGCAAAAACTTCCTCATACCTAGCCACCATAGTCCCTACTCCATCTCTGGTAAATAATTCCAGAAGCAAGGCTCCCCCAAGAGTTCCATCAATTAAATGAACTCTCTGAACTCCACCCTAAAAGAAGAAAAAAATACAAACAATTAATAATGAAATTAGGTTTCATGAAAGCAAATGGGATCTGTGAAATCCTAATAAAAGTTACACTGCAGTAGACAGCCTTAAGAACTCCTTAACAACTGAGTATAATAAAATTTTCAATTATAAATATTGGTGATATGCTCATATCAACCAGAGAACCATCATAATCCAGGTATGTGCCAAGGGAGGTTCTCCATAAGCCCTTTTATGGTGCCAACTAGAATCTGAATAAACTGAAATTCTCTCGTCAAAACCTCATGTCTTCCATCATTCATTTTAGACATGCGATTTCACTTACTCATTAATCTTATTCGTGCCTTAAAAATGAAAGATAATATAATAGAATATCTGTTTATAGCTTAATGTTTGTATGATCAGACCGCAACTGACAAAGTAGTAACTCTGTCTTACAAGTAAACTTTTTAGCTATTAAGACATGGCTCTTGCCCAAAGTCACCTGGGTTTAAAAATCAGGGAGCCTCATATTGTGTTGACATGGAGCCTTCTCTTTCTGAGTTGTGGTCAACTGCCCATACTATGAGAAATAGTGAGTTCCTTGAGAGTACACTTTTGGAGATTCAGAAGGTTGCAAAACCAAAAAACTAAAACACTTCCTAGAAAACAACTCAACAAATTGCATGTAAAGAAATTGACCAGAAATACTATAAAATTTTGGGGTTCTCATGAATTGAATAATTGCAATACCTTGCAAACAAATGCTGCTGCAGCCAATTCTGAGTGGTAACCATTTAATCTGCTTAGCCGTTCTTCGCCACCAATAGCAAATCCTTGTTCGCCAGACCATCCATTCCCGTTATCAAACCCAACACCATTCTGAAATGTTGCTCTGTGACTTTGAATGAAGTCTTTCTCCTTCCATGAAATTGTACCACTTATATTTGAATGAAGATAGCCAGAAGAATTAATATCTTCACCAACAAATTTAACGTAGTTTGCAGCTGTCTCACTCTGCTTAGCTCTCTTTCTAATTAACAAGTCAGCATCTCGGAGAGTCATGAAACGTATAAATCGTCCATGTTCATCGAGTATCTGGCCATCGACAATGGAAATCAATTTGTCTGCCTCAATGGCTAAAGCACAGGCAGTAGCAACTTCATAGGTGCTGAGTCATTCCAAAAGTTAAAGTTAGTCTGACCACACATTTATGAAGAAAACCTTCAGCAGAAAAGTAAAAAAAGAAAGTAGATACATAAACAGATGCAGCACCAACATAAATCAAGAAGTATGAATGGTCAGATTGGATCGGCACCATTTTGACTGAACGAATTCATGAAAGATAATTTTTTTCTCACCCATAAACAATCCACAACATACATAGTTCAGAAGAGTGGATGTAAACAAGTTAGACCAGGTTACAATGTAAAAGGATCAATTTAATACACAATAAATATGGCTGAGTCAGTTTAAGGGTTGAACCTTAACTGTAAAGGAAACGTCACTTGGCCAGCCTGATCCCACCAGCTGCGGAGTGCCAGGAGTTCCCTCACTCAGAATGGTCCCATTAAAGCGTTGAGTGAATAAGTTTAGATTATCATTTGCCATAGAAACAAGCTTGAGTAGAAGAATTTATCCCAAAAAAAAATGCAAAGCTTCTTGGAAAAAATTTCAGAAACTACTTGATCAGAATCAACAAAAGCACAAAATAAGAAGTAAAAACAGAACACCAAAACAAGAACTTCATGTTGTGCATAAATAACAAATGCAAATAAGTTTCAATCACCACTCTAAGATGGCTTTCATTGAACTCAACAAGAAAATACCCTAACTGCAAATTCTCCAGCTACAGGATAGAAGCCAGTAAGATGATATATAACATATATACACATAAATATATATATGGAAATCAAGATTCGTTTCCTGATGATGCAATTGGACTATGAATGATCATCTAAAAAGAAAAGGTAATCAGCATACTTGCAATTTAGGACTTCTCCTGAACTTGAATAGCCAAGGTTGCTAACTACAACTATACAATCTCTGTCAAGCCTTTCTCTTATACTAGATACATCTATCCTTTTCACTTCGCCAGTTGATCCAAAGTCTATACCTTCAACAACTCCCCTTCTCTGCAAGCCAAAAGAGTAAGAAAAAGAAGAAAGTTAGCTTGTTGTATTACTCAACACTCTACGAGAGATGTACAGTAAGAATTTTGAAGTGAGTTTCACTAAAAAATTCAGAAGGGTTATGACATTAAGTTATTACACTAAATTCCCATCAAATGTAAAAAGACAACATTTAAAATGATGACAAAGATACAGGTTGTACTGTTAACTATCAGGCTACTAAATCCTGAACACTTTAGATTTTTTTTTGTGGTCGGGTCTCTTCAACTCTAGTATTCTTATTTGGGATAACATATGGCAACAGGTATATTTATCCTTCACAAGCAGCTATGTGACCTGTTTAAGCCAGAATAGCATATCCGTTAATCAGGTATGAGATATATACATGTAGCGAAATATGTATTCAAGCCAGATTTGGACTGGACTCGAAGACTTGGGTATTTAGTCTGGAATGAGTTCAAGTACCTAGGTAGTTCGTTAAGTTTGAGAATGAGCAAGGTGAAATTGGTGGATAGTCTACTAAATTATCATTTCCCAAAAAAAGTCATATTTTTCAAATAATTATGCTTACCCAACCCACTTAAACCAGCTCATTAATCAGGTTTGGATGGTTAGGTATAGTAGAACGGTACCTGATTCAAGTTCAATAAGAGGTCAACAATGAGGCTAACTAGTTGAATTTGGAAACAGAATAGGTACAGTGAAATGCATGAGTGCCCACCCGGTGTCATTCCTATTTGCAAGTGCTCGTATAACTATAGCATCATAACAAATGATTTCTCGAGCATGGCATAAAGAACTTACACAAATGGTAAAAAGCCTAAGAGAAATCCTGATATTTCAAAATCAATCAGGCACATTAGGTGGAATTACATCGTTTAATGTAAGCTGTTTTTGGCAACACACATGGAGAGGGTAAAAATGATTACTGCTTGAATTGAATGTGAGGCTGCATCTTTTGTTATTAAATCAGAATAATGATGATAATGATTTAAAATATCAAAAATATCGAGCAAGACCAGTATATGAAACTTCTTTTTTACGTTCTCTACACTGTCGAGAGTCTATATAGAAACAGATGGCAAAAAATAGGAAATATGCAAATGCAGAAGTGAATTTGATCCACACAAACAGAATTATGTCACCAAAATTTTTGTTAGCATCAACTTGAAAACTAGAAGCCTTTGTAAAATGATCATTAAGATTTGTACACATGATGTTATGCTGATGAATGATTAAAAATGAAAAAAATTACACTAGGTATAGACTGCTAGTGTAACTAAGCAGTTCAGTATCAACCCCATTTCCCAAGCTTAAGACTAAGATATCATTTTACAATGATTAGAATTTCATGCACACGCAATGAAATGAAACGTTGCAGTGACAAAGACCACCGAAACTAAATTCTCCTTCCTTAGTCCAGATAACCTTTCAGAAGACCATTCTCCTAATCCTAGTTGATACAGAATTGGAGAAGGCAAGGAGAAAGTCTATAAACAAAAGCATTGTAAGCCTCTCAAAACATAACAATTTTAGAGATTTCAAATACTGTCAATATTTCCTGTCTTCTCTCCGTCTTTCTTCCCTCTTCTTCTCTGTTATTTTATTCCCTATCCTCTTCTCTCCCTCAAATCTCTTCTGGAGGATACTTCCTTCAGAGAAAGAAAACCCTTGTTAAGAGAAGACAAATCCTATCAAATATAGTTCAAAATCAAATTATAACATTTGCACTGAGGGCAGAATAAGAAGAAACTCTGGAAAACAATCTGTTTATTTTTCTCATGAAATACATTTACTTAATAGCAATGAGAATGTCATCAGAAGCTATCAAGATATCTGTGCATTAAACATTCACCATGAGTTTTCAAAATAAAATAAAACGAGCTTTGCCATTGGACCCTTCCAAACAAACATATACATCCAGATATATGCAGATGTTTGAATTGCTTGCATGCCCCTGTAGAATTGAAAACCCAATAAGTTCCCTCTCCCCATCAACCTCCACCATAAAGGTGTCTTTTGGGGGCAAAAAGACTAAAATGCCCACTACTCAGCTATAATTATGAAAGGAATCCACCTATTTCTCTCTATGTTCCATCTCAATTGGATTGGCCAGTCCCATCAACTTAGATACTGACATGGGATAATGTGCATGTTCTGCCCATACAAAAACACTGATGGACATTTTAGTCTTCGCATAAATAACATAGCCTCACAAAGAGGGACAACTTAATGGGTTCTCAACTTAATGGAGGAATATAAGTAATTCACACTTCCATGAGGGTATTTGTTATGGATGTTTAGGAGCACACAACAAAAAAAAAATTCCAAAATAAAAGTTCAAGATTCAAGTCTTGAAATAACCTTGGCTGCAAGAAAGTTGCCACTAGCAACACCAACACCAAGTTCATGAAAACGACTATGATCACCATGCCGACGAAGATTTAATATAGGGGGTCCCGGCGAAAGCTTCGCTTCAATTACCAGACGAATTCTCCCAGCAGCTTCCATTGCTGCCTCTAGTGAATCAGAATCAGTAATTCGGTACTGCCCAACATACTTCCCCTTGCTTCCTTAGGAGATCAACAGGTAACAAGAAGTTACAATGTACCAACATACAGAAGAAAAAGAACTGCAAACAAGCGAGAGCAAGAAGAAGCACTAAACAAATTACTTGGTGGATAAAGCTAATCCTTACAACCAGCATATAAAAATAATCAAACTGATTTACCATGTGCAGAAACTAACATTTAATGACCAAGACAGCATAAAATAGTGCATTTCAGCTTCAACAATATGAATAATGTTTTCACCAATCTCCCCTTCCTGCAGAACCACAATGCTTAATTTTTTTTTATCCAGCAGGAAGAGAGATTGATGAAGATATTACTATTGCTGAATAAAAGTTCTAGCACAAGAAATCCCTTGTTCTCTTCATAATTGAAAATTAATTACTTTCAACATTTAAAGTTTAAAGATGTTTGTTGTTTTTTAGTTAAGCAACAAAAACAATTATGAATGAATGGAGAAAATACAAAATGGTCAATATACTTGCGAGTCCAAAATTGTAAGTCAAAGGTCACCAAATTAACCCAAGCCTCATGGATTCATTTACTCAATCATTTCTATAATGCAGCCAAATCATAGTACATATTAAAAGCAAGAAAAAAATAATCAAAATGCAGGCAGATACCTTACTACTTAAGGAAACTAAGAATTATAATATATAGGCCTCAGAGACTGATCACAAATTTGCCAATCAGTATAATGTGCCCAACAAATGGAAAAATTAGGCATAAGCATCAAATTTCGTTAGATGAAATTTTGGCTATAAGGAATTCTAACTAGGGTTTGGTGGACTATTCAACAACCACAGTCATGATTAGTATCAAATTAAAAGCTCATAGCTAAAGTTTTAAAAAAACCTCATAGCTAACAATAACAAGGTTAAGAATCATACCAACCTTTATTATCCAAAAGCTTATCTATCAAGACATAGGTTCCAGGAACAAGAACAAATTTGATCCCTAGACCATGAAGCAGTGATATATCCTGCAAGCATATGCACATATAATATAATTAATGGTCATAGTAAGTTATTGCCACATAGAAACAACTTTTAGGAAAAATGCAAAGCATTCTATTTTGAGTCCATGAAGATCAAACCGATTCACTCAACAAAAATTGTAGATTAGAAAGTTCATTGCATAATGTACATTCTGTAAAGAAATACAGCTTGCTGCATCTCAAAGAATAATATCAGATATTTAATCATACAAAATTCAGGTTCCATAGCTGATAGCATCCTGTTGCAGAAAAAGGCCTGAATATTAAAAAGAACAAAAAGAAGCAACCATGAAATATACTTAGGTGATATTATTTATTTTAGAAGAAATGGCTGCCTTAATATATTGCTATAACTTTAAAGATAAACTAGAACTTGCAGCTTTCCTGATTCTAACAGCGAAAAAGGATAAACCCACAGCATGATGCTCTCGTCAATGTGGGATCTTGGAAAGATCAATGTACATGGTCGTACGTATGCAAGTAGAGAATTTAATTTCTAGTCTTGCTATTGTATTATATAAATTTTATTATAAAAGGGTTCAAATGAATACAATAAGAAACTAATAAATGAAAGAGAGAAAGGAGAAAAAAATAGGCCAGCCACATGCAATGAAAACCTACTTTTTGAATTGAATTTACTCCACATGGATAGTCTCTCCCTAAATAACTTATCATCATAACCTATATTTTTCTAGCAAAAAATACTGTGTTTTGCGGAGTATTCTTACAGAACTTTGACTAGCCAAATAAGAAAAGGGTTAAAGGTCATGCAACCACCATTTACCTAAGGTCTGCCCGGGGATAATTCTGAAACATACCTACAAAATTAATAGCAGGGGAAGGAAGTAAACTTGATACAAAAGGACAAATGCTAGGCCTAACTAAACTCAATTAACAACTTGCCTAAGCTAAACAAGGTTCTATCTTCACCCAAATAATGCACCAAGGCCCGAGGGAAAGATCTTTAGGACATAATGTGGTGGATGAGCCAGCCAAGATTTACAACTAGCATACTGGCCACTTAAAGAACCAACTGTTTGTATGGGGAGTTAAAGTAAAAAAGAAGGAAACTAAATCAACCAAGTCATTGACGATTGAATTACTCATTTACAATTTGATCACAATCATAGGTACTTGAGACAGATTTGACTACAAGATCCAAAACACACTCTTTGCAAAAAATTTCCTCTAGTGATGGAAATTAACAATATCTCATGGTTCAAGACATTGGCTATTATGAATCTTTCCTGCACTCTCCTAAAAGAATATCAGATCAGATTTGGTTATGAATATCAGATGGTAAACTCTTCTTTTAATTCACTTCAAATTTTGGATACTCAATGAATGATGGCTTTGTTCCAACAAAATATAGTACTTTCATACATGATCATATGTGACTAAGCAGGATTGTTATAGCTCTTACGGTGTACTGCCAAGCCAGTGCGGTATCAGCACATGAATGCTGATCTTGAACTGGCACACCTTTATACACAATATTGATTGGTGCCAGACAGGCATGAAATTTGTTCATGGATGCATATACTATAGCATGTATAAACACAAATATAGTTAAAACTAGATAAACGACCTAAAAATCTAAAGCAACATCCAAATGATTAGCTATAAAAGTTTTAGAGAAAATGACAGGATGGGGTTGGGACCTTGACTAATTGGTCCCAATCCTAAATTTTAAAAATTAGTAGAACCTATACCAACCTGCATACTGTATGGTGTGAAATAATTAACTCATCCACTAATCTGAATTCTGGACCATTGTGTTGAGGAAAGAGGGCAGAACTTGGGCACCTCGTTTTTAGTGGTAAGTGAAAAGAAGTTCCTAGATTCTGTCTAATTCAAGCACATAATGTTATTATCACATTATATATATATATATATATATATATATATATATATATATATATGAAAACACTCCACACACAAAAAAAAAAAGAGAAATATAATTCCTCATCAATAGGATAGCATATAGCTGGTCATTTACATCCGCTTTTCTTAAGTTTATGAGAAGAGACACGAACTCCTTATAAGGAATCTAGTAATATCATCATTCGATGACTATAACCTTCACTACAACTGGTACTGTTCTTTATTACTTTGATCTTTTCAGGCATATCTTCATTCATTCGTTTCAAGGATCAAGAAAGAACGCACATGTTCTTGAATTAAATATACCAAAAGCTGTAATGTCAATGATATTGAGATCGACAGCAAAACCTGCATATAATATCCCGCGAATTTAACTCGACTAGCTGAAGCATGATAGCATCGGTCAAGTCCTAGCATGATGGAAATTATCAAGAATCTGAAAAGAAAGGACAACTCGAACCTGAACGTACCTGCAGGATGCTGTCCAAGTAGGGGCTGTCCACGATTTCTCCAGATATCACCACGACGAAGGTGCTTCCTCTGTGGCCCCTAATGTACGGCCAGGCCTGGCGGAACCACCCAACGAACTGCTCGTTTTCCCTTGAGGCGTGACCTTCGGATAAGCCGTTCTCCACGTCCGGATCGGAGCTTCCGCAGGAGATGGAGAGGGATCGACGACCGACGCCGTTCCGGTGCCTGGGGCGGACGTCGATCCGGCGGAGGGGCGGGGTCCTCTTCCAGCGCGGACGCGCCCCGCCGACGGAGGGCGAGATCAGTGTCTTGGAGCAAGAAGCGGCCATGGAGATCGGAGAGGTAGGGAGGAGCGAAACCCTAGAACCGGCGAGACCAGGCGACGGGCTCGAGGGTTCAAGGGAATCAGAAACTCGATCACGGGAGGGAACGGAAATGTACTAGAATGCGTTCTGACCTTCCCCCCCAGCTTACCGTATCCCCTACTAGCCAGTTGGAACTCGAACCGCCACATGGGCGAGCAACGGACACGCCCTTTCCCATGGCACGATCAGAAACGTGCATGGAACCGTGACGCCACGTGGGGCTCATCCGTTATGGGTGGCGATGCCATCTCCCAGTTCGAATTTTATTTCTAAAAATATATGCATTCGAAATAACGGCTTTAACTTGTGATATCGTTTTCCCGTTATGTCAGTATATAACGGCTTGATTTGTGAAATCGATTTATCCTAATTATTTTTACCGTCTTTTATTTTGCACGTAAAATATTTGTCACGAGCAGTGTCATTGACGCGTGTGATTTGATAGCGTTTTCAAAACATATTTTTTATTGTAATATATTTTTTTATTGTGATTTGATAGCGTGTGATAATATTTTCTCTTTTTTTTTTTCTTGTATCTCTTGAATGTAGTTCGTGCTCCCATGACCAATAATGGCATCGCTCACACGTTAGCTAATTTTGGGAGAACTGTAAATTCTTTACCTTTCTGGGATTGTAATGATTCTCGTATATCTCCTTTGGTAAATTTCGGTTAATTTTTTAATATATATTTTTTTTTCTTGAAAAAAGTTTATCGTAAAGAACCAAATTTGAACTCATTAAACACACACACATGTATTATATAATAGCAATATAATTATAAAAAATACAGCAGGGAAAGAAATATTGAACTTGTTTCGTTTACAGTACGTTGAGATAGTTTTCGTGAGCAAAAAGAATATTTTTTTTATTTGTAAGTGGGAAATGGGATTCTCCAAGTGTTTTTAAGATTTTTTTTTTCCAAGTGGATTTTTTGTGATGTGGGGAGAATATTTCACGTTGTCAAAAGCTAACACATGGTTACGTCAGTCCTGCATCAGCACCTTCATATCGATATTATATTTCCAACGGTCAAAATTTTACTCTTATCATATATTACTAAATGTGTAACATTACAGTAGAACAATAATTATTCTCCGCAAGCATAAAATTCCGAAATATGCTATCTAAACAAAATCTAACATTCTCTTATCATATTTCACGTTATAAATCAAAATTATATTTTTGGATACGAAGCATAATGAATTATTCTTTTATGCCGGAATAAAAGTTTTAAGGATGATAATTTATATCATTTCTAATAAGTTAATTATATACAGTTTGAAGCATAATGAATTATTCTTTTATGCCCGAATAAAAGTTTTAAGGATGATAATGTATATCCTGAGCATGATTTCTAATAAGTTAATTATATCAACTTATTTTAAATTATGGACCGATAGAAAATCCAACCTAAGATTTTTATGTATTTATGATTGTAGATAAGAGTCTTTAATTCATATAAAGTTAATTTAGATTTAAGGACTATTTTAGGTATTTTATTGTTTATCTAAAAATATCAAAGGCATACAAATTTAATTGCTTAATCTTAAATAATATTCTTAGAAAATAACGAACCAGTGAAAGTAAAAATATCAAAATTTAATCTTGATATTAAGGAAATACATATTGATATTTTTTTATCATTTTTAAGAGATTATTATTTCTTAAATCACTAAAAGAATTGATAAAGATAAATAACAAAATAGCATTAATGAACTCATATATGAAATTGACGTTGTTGTAATAATCTTATAAAATAATCACAATCAGTAATTTTAAAAAAATCTCAAAAGGAATGAGACTTACATTTCTGATTATTATACGGTATATCTGTAAGAATCATATTATAATATTTGAATCAAATGATCTCTCATTATTTTCATAAGTTATAGAAAGTAATTAAATCTAAAAAATGACACATTATAATAAGAGAATAATTAAAATTAATATACCATAATAATATCTCCAAATTCATCAAATTACCTAATAATTTTAAATGAGTCATTAAGACAAAATATGACTCAAAGTTAATATTGAATAATATAAAAACTAAACTTGTGACTAAATATTTTACTATATTTTCTTTAATTTTTAAAATGAATTCATTAAGAATCATTATGACATTAATGACTTATTATAATTTTGAGTTACATCTAAAAATAATTTTTCTGAATAGAAATCTAGATAAAAAAATTAAGTAGAATAACTTAAATGATTCATACATAAAATGAAAGAAATATAAAATTAAAAATATAAAATTTGATATGTAAATTTAGAAAATTTGTTTACGGCTTTAAATAATCTTCTAGACAATGATATGTAATATTTTTTGATATAATTATTTCATTCAGATTTAAGAAAAAATACTATTGATTAATATTTATTTTTGGAGCTAGCTTATTATATTTGTTTTGTATGTGGATAATATTTTGATTGCTAACAACGATCTTGATTTATTATACGAAATTATAAAAATTATCAAAAATCTTAATATGGTTCATATGAATGATACATCTTATGTTATTGACATTGAAATATTCATGCATAGATCCTAAGGATTACTATGACTATCTAAAAAATATATTAATCGGGTCTCGAAAAGTAAAAAAAAAATATCAAAAATTTTAATATGATTCATATGAATAAGACATATTATGTTATTAGCATTGAAATATTCATAGATAGATCATAAGGATTACTATGACTACCTAAAAAATATATATTAATTGGGTCTCAAAAATATTTAGTATATAACCTTGTTCGACAAATGACAAAAGTAATTATTTTAGTTAAAACAAATATTTTTAAAAGTAACTTGATAAAAATCAAATAAAAGAAAAAATATTCTTTCTGTATGTACGGTTGGAAGGTTATTATATACTCAAATCTATTCCAGATCAAACATCAATTTTATAGTTAATATACTAGTTAGATATTAGAGTTATCTATGAATAAAATACTGAAAGGCTAAAAAAAAAACATAAGATATTTGGAATGGATAAAAAATTATATGCTTACATATATATAATTTAATAATATTTTCATATTTTGATTTTGTAAATTATCAAAGATCCTTTTGTAACGCCTCACTCTTAGTCCCATACATACCCTACAAACTAAGGTGGGATGTTAGGTATTTTTTATTTATATTATTATTATCAATAATAGTAATGTAAATGAAAAAGATGTGACATCCCATCATAGTATAGCAAATAAGGTATGGATGGGATTAAGAGTTAGGCATGACATATATACTCTTGCGTAAATATATGACCATATACAAGTAATCAATTAAAGATATTATAAATATATTTTTATCTCCCATTGTTCATAATATATTACTTATAACAACCCGTGAAAAATAAGAAGAAAGAAAAAAACAAATATAATTTTCATTGTAACTCGATATCACTATAGCTTACTTTATGAGTAATATAAAAAATACATATCATATATTTGATCGTTTGTTATTTGATTTTAGTTTTTGATATTAAATTTTTTCACATAATAGTAATATAATTATTATTTATATATTTACAATAAATCATTAATTAATATTTTTTTGAAAAAACACATTATACCATCATGTTAGACTAGATTGTTTTGTTGTTTATATTATTATTTATCGAAAAAAATGATAATATATTGCTAATTTTTTAAAAGTTAAGTGATAAAGGTGAGATTGAAATCCAATATATTGTAATAAATAGTCAAATTTTTTTATCAACTCGATTAATTGATTATATATATATATATATTAAAGATAAAAAACTTTAATCCAATTAAACCACCGTGACAAAATGAACTTGCATGTCATCCACAATAAACAAAAAAAAAAGGAGGTATGAACTCTCCCAAAAGCAAGTATGCTGTGACAACACATTAGACGATTAAAGACTAACGAACGGTCAAATTTCCGTCATTTGGATGATACAACTTTCGACAAATAAGGTCATTAAATCACAGCTTTTTAGCGACGCAATCCGCGAAAGCGCGTCAACCAAACAGCGGCAGCCGTCAATTCTCTATCTCGCGGCATCCGAGCCGTCAGTTCCCACCGCCTCAGAGAGGTTTCTTTGGCATGGTTACGATACTTCACCTTATAACCAACCGTGTGGCGTTCTCCTGCTCCCCCACATCTCCACCGTCCTCTTCCTCTCTCGCTCGCTTCCACACTCCGCCCTGACTTCCACCCTTCGACTTTAAGAGGCGAAATCGTGGCATACTCGTACCGGCATCGGTGTCCCCCCGCGGCCGGCCCTAAACCCTAGGCCCGGTTCTCCTCCGTTCTCCGGGCTAGGCTTTTAGCCATTCTTGGGAGTCAGGTACGTCATCAGCTGAAACCCTAGAAATTCAAGATATGGATCTTTGGCCTTCTACTTCGTTCGATGCCGATTCTGGTCGAGGACATTTTGGTCGAATCTTGATGCCCTTTCTTTGTTTCGTCCCCTGTGATTTATTTTCTTTCTTTTTTTTCCTTGCGGTGATGTGTTCGATCTTATGATCAAAATACAGAAATGATATTTGTTATCTGGGATGTTTATGCACGATCACTTGTTGGTTTGAGATGGTGAAATTGTGTATTGTCTTAATCATGGACACCGGATGCTACTATCTCGTTTAATTATTTCCTGGGAGCTCACTGTGGCAGATTTATTCCTTTGTTATTTAATATGTTAGGTCATGTTGAATGATTAATATATAGTTTTTCCTCTTCTTTCTATATCTCGTCGTGCTTAAGGCTGTTTTTTATTGTTCTCGATGCCCTTTCTTCGTTGTCTCCCTATGAATCTTCTTTTTGTGCCATTCTGTTCGATTTTATGAACAAAATTCTTTGACAATGGGACTTAGTGCTTGGGAGTAGTTTAGGGTTTTTATACCTTGAGGACCATGGAATTTACACTCTTGTTCCATTTAGCAAATTTTTGCTGTGCCCACTGTAGTGGCTTTCCTTTGTTATTTGGTATGGTGGGTCATGTTGTTCCTTCTAACTATTTTGTCTTGTCACAGATTAGTGGCAATGGATGATATCGGAGTTATTAGCTACATCAAATGGTTACCTAGACTAGGATGTCCTATTAGTTATTGATGGCCTTCTAACTATATTGTCTTGTCACAGAGTAGTGGTAATGGATGATTAAATAAATAAGTGATCAGAATCTTTGTTATAAGAATGTGTTGAAATATCCTGCAATGATATTGGATTTGTTAGCCACATCAAATGGTTACCTAGACTAGGATGTAGTGTTAGTTACTAATGTAGATTGATGGCTATGTTTAGATCATTGATGGAGTTAGTTCTCTCTAAATTTATATATTTGATCTAATACTGTGTTGCTGAAAATTCTATTGTTTTAGCATCATATATTATGTTTTCATGATTTATTTTGCTGAAAAAGCAATTAAAATGTGTTGTTTTGTTTTAGTGTCTAACTGCTGAAATCAAACTTTCAGGGTATCTGAATAGTCTCAAGTTCAGTTGGACTGAAGCTAGTTTCACTATGGGTTTTGATAATGAGTGTATACTGAATATTCAGTCCCTTCCTGGTGAATACTTCTGTCCTGTTTGCCGCACGCTTATATATCCAAATGAAGCTTTACAATCTCAGTGCACCCATCTATACTGCAAACCATGCTTAGCTTACATCGTGGCTACTAGTCAAGCATGCCCTTATGATGGATACCTCGTGACTGAAGCAGACTCGAAGGTCTCAGCTCCCCCCGCCCAAAACAAAATATGATTTCTCTTTTGTAGTCTTCCTAGGAGCCTTTTTTTTCACTAATAGCAACTTGTTGTTGTATTCAGCCGCTGATTGAATCAAATAAAGCACTTGCTGAGACCATTGGTAAAGTGGCAGTTTACTGTCTCTATTGTAGGAGTGGGTGTCAATGGCAGGGAACAATGTCTGAATGCATTGCACATTGTACTGGTTGTGCCTTTGGAAATTCACCTGTTGTATGCAACAGGTGTGGTATTCAAATTATACATCGGCAAGTACAAGAACATACACAGATATGTCCTGTGAGTTCTAAGAATCTTTGTTGATTTTATTGACTATAATCCAGTAAACTTGTTCTTATTTTAATGCTTGGATGATTTATGTGACACAGGGTTTGCAACCTCAAGCTCAACAGGTAGATGGTGGCCAGGCTCAAGCTTCAACATCATCACAAGCTGTTTCCCAGGATCCAAGTGTGGCTTCCTCAGCAGCTCCTGCATCAACTGCTTCAGCAGCTAGTGCAACAACAACTTCTGCAGCTGTTGCCACTCCTGCTGCTTCTGCAGCTACTCCAACTGCGCTGCCTGCTGCCACTTCTGTAACCATGCCTGTTGTTTCCACTACTGCAACTACACTCCCTGCTGCTTCTCAAGGCCAAAGTCAAACGAATTCAACCGGCAATGCACAAGGTGCAGCACAGGTTCCAACGCCTCAACAATTGTACCAGCAACAACAATTGCAATACCAGCAGTACTATCAGATGTACCATGGCTATGACCCTTATCAGCAGCAATATCAACAGAATGCTCAATATCAGCAGCAACCCTACCCACAGTATGCCCAATCTCAGATGCAAGTTGTCCCTCAGCTAGCAATCCAAGGACAGCAGCAGACTTCTTCATATGTGCAGTCTCAACCTCATCCCCAAGCTCAGCTTCAGCCTCAAGCCCTGGCCCAGCCTCTAACCCAGCCCCAGCCCCAGCCACAGCCACAGGCACAGGTAGCTCAACTGCAACAGCAGCAGCAACCCCAGCCCCAGCCCCAGCCCCAGCCCCAATCTCAACCCAGTGCCCATCTTGTGCAAATGCAGACACAACTGCCTCAGACACCTGTTCAGCAGCCTTACACGCAAGCGCGTCCACAAACTAATCTGCCACCCCAAGCTCAAATAGCAGGCCAGCAATTTGGTCAGCCACCCCAACCACATCAAACCCAACAGTCTTATCCTCAGATGCAACCACAGCAGCAGGTCCAGGCACCTCTATATCAACAGCCTCTGCAGCCACATCATCATCCACAGTCCCTTCCTCAACAGCTGCCTCATCTACATGCTCAACCACAGGCTCGTCCTACCAGCCTTCAACAACCACCTATGCATCTGCAACCTCATCCCCAGCATCCTAGCGCTCAGCCCCAACCAATGACACAACCACAACATCCATCGGTTCATGCGGTGACGGAACGCCAGTCGTACCAGCAGCCTCAGATGATCCAGCAGGACCAGCCTGGTGCCCAACCACAACATCCCATGCTTATGCATTCCCAGCAGCAAGGTGTTACCCAACAGCATCCTGTTCAATTGCCAAACCAGTTTGCACCTCAACAGCCTCCTCGGATGCCTCCTCCAACTGGGCATATCCCAATGCAAGTCCAACAGCAACCAATGCTACCCACACAAAGGCCTCCTGCAAGTCTTCAACCTCAGCAACAACTGCATCTTACTGTTCATCAGCATGGACAACAACTGCACCAGTACACTGGCCTGCATTCACAGGCACCTCAGCAGGGTTTGCCTCCTCAGCAATCACATGGCCATTTGAATTCTGGCCAGCAGAATCAGCTGGGGATGCTCGCATCACAGCAGCAATTGCATCCTCAGGTTCCACCATATATGCAACATCATTTTCCTCCTCATCTGCAGGCTCAGCAGAATATGCCTCTATCTCAGGCTCTGACAACACATCAAACACAGGCTGTAGCTGGTAGGCCTGTGATGGTGAATAATGGTATGCCACATCAACTGATTCAACAATCTCCTAGAGGTCCAGGCAAGCTAGTACAACATGCTCTGAATCAGCAATCGCCAAGTCAGAGTCACTTGACCCAGCCAGGCAATAATTTGGCAACAACATATGACTCACAAAGGTCTCATCTCCCAAAACCTGGCAGCCATGACAGTTCTATACCTGTGTCTGCATCACATTCAGGGGTAGTAGATAAAGTGGGCCATGCCACTGAATTGTCAACAGAAACAGCTGCCAAGAATGCTGAAGGCAATAAGCAGACTGAAAGATCTGCAATGGTTGATCCAAAGATTCTCAAAACAGAGTTGGAAACTGTTAAAGAAAAAGTTAGTGGCAAAGTTAAGGAAAAAGATATGCAACTGGAGGTAGAACCAACACTGGTTCGTGGAAGAAGCATGGATTCTCATACCGATATGGAGCTTCCAGAATCTAAGCATGCGATTAAGGAAGAATTGGCTAACTTGCCAGAAGATGGTATTGAGACATCACATATTTCTAAGGATAGAGATGTAGAAGGGGAAATTCAGGGTGTAGAAGATAAACCTGATGTAAATGCTGGTGTGCAGGGGGAAATTCAATGTGCAAATTTGCCATCTGATGCTAGCTTGCATTCCATTTCTAGTGCATTACCAAAGGAGTCATCTGGCTTAAGTGAAGGTCAGACTGATGGGGAAATTGCTAGTAAAACTCAACCTCCTCAGCAACTGTCAGTTACTAGTAGTGATGGAGGTCAGCTGCCACAACCAACCAAGCAACATGTGACGCCATCCTATGATGGAGCATCTTTACAGCCTGGTTCTCATGAGAAGAACTCGGCCTGGTTAGCTTGGCAAGGCTTGGGATCAGGAATGCCACAAGTTGTTGGCCCAGCAGGTTCTTCATCTGATAAGGAGGGCTTTCCACCACAACACATACCCCACAGTCATCCTTCAAATGTGCCGGTCATGACCCCCAGGTTTCCAGCACCTAACAAAATATTACCACTGCAAATGTCACACCAAGGGGCGATTCATGATAGAAGATCCCAGGAAGCTCCATACCAAATGCAGGCACCTGGGCAAAACATGATATTGAGCCAAATGAGACCCCTGGATCATGGTTATCCTGAACCTATTCCTCGTCAGGTGCAGCCTTCAATTGTACAAGAACCGCTTAGGCCTCCAGGTGGGCAACCATATGGTGGTGGTTATCATTCTGATGCAATGCATGGTGGCCTTCCTGGTCCAGGGTTGCCCACCTCAGGTAGGGCTCCTGGACATGCTGGATTCCCTCAGCAAGGATTTCCAGAACCGGTTATAGCCCAGGGACAAAGTCAAAATTATTTGTCTGTGCCACATGCTGGCACAACTAGAGTTCCACATGGTGAGTCTTTAACACGAACAGCTCCAGTTGTGCCACTGACTGGCGCCTTTAATACATCTACTCAAATGATGCCAAGGGGACCTCCTTTTCATCCTGAAGATCGTGGAGTTCCCTCTCATGTTGGAAATGCCAATATATTGGAAGCTGAAATATATGACACCAGGAGGCCTGTTTTTCAAGATGTCAGACAGACTGACCCACATGTCGAGTCAAATGTGATTGCTAACGGGATTCAAAGAAAGTTGAGATTTGCTGGCATGCATGATTCTCATGGGCTGACTGAAGGCAGACTAAAGCCTTTGCCAGATGAAAGATTCAGATCATTGCCGGGAGATGGGATGCCAAGGCCTTTTCCACTTGAACCTGGCAGGCACAATGTAAGTGGCAGGGAGTTTGAAGAAGATTTGAAACAATTTCCTCGCCCGGCCCATTTGGATGGTGAAGGTTTCCAGAAGTTTGATAGTTATGGTTCTTCAACAAGGCTTCTCGAGAGGGGGCAGCAGCATGTTGGTCCTGATTCTATACCAAGATCTTCTAATATATCTGTGCCTGGGTCTGATGGAATTCCTAGTGAATTCCTTGCAACCCAAGTTGGTCCTTTCCAAGCTGGCAAATCTGCTCCTTTTCCAGCCAGTAGGGCTGGTTCAGAGTTCCACATGATGAATATTTTGGAAATGCGCAGGCCTGCTGGCTTCCATGAGGACTTTGGTGCTGTTCCTGATTTGCGTAGATCGCTGCCTGGATTTGGTCATCGTCATATACAAAGTCCAGTAAAAAATCTTGGTGGTCTTCCATCTAGTAGGTTTGGATCAGCTAGCCAGCCACACATGGAAGATATTGATCCCAAGGAGCTGCATGGATTTGCTGAACGATCAAAAGCTTTTAACCATCCTTCAGATTCAACTGGCAGTTATTTCCATGATAGCAAGAGTTCTATGCCAGGGGCATTGCCTGGTCGTTCTGCAAGAGGTGTTCCTGATGGTCCCAGAAATTTCCGGATGTTGGAGCAACTTCATTCAGGTAACTTTCCTGGCAGTACAAGAAAAGATCTAGATGGTCGTGAGATCCCTCGCATCCACATGCACGTTGGTGAGCCTTTCGGACATGTCTGTGCAAGTTACATAGTGGTCAATGAAACATTTGGTTCTAGAGGTTTTCCTAGTAATTGACATGCAGGGGAACCATTTGATTGGGGGCATTTTCCCACAGGTGATCGCAGTTTTGGTGTCAATTATGGGCACGATTTTCCAAATGAAGCTGGACTGTTTAGCATGGTGAGCCATTTTGATGTTAGTTTCATTTTTGGTAGAGATATTCGCTCAATTAACAGATTGTTGTCCATTTTGTTCATAGAACATCTGTTTCCACACTGTGGTTGTAATGTTTGATGTTGCTCTTCTCGTTAAGAAGATTTTTGAATGGTTTCTTTATGATCATTTGAGCTGTTAAAGAAAAGGAAGCCTGGGACGACGGGATGGTGCCGCATATGCAGTGTCGACTGTGGAACAGTGGAGGGCTTGGATTTTCATGCACAGAGTCGGGAGCACCAAAGGATGGCGATAGATATGGTATTGGCAATTAAGAAAGAGAACAACAAAAAACACAGGTTATCAATAAGTTCAGCTTTTAGAAAAAGAATTTCAAACAATATATACTGCAATTTAGAGTACCATATCCAACTGTGCCTTTTTTGTGTTTTGTGCAGAATATCTGAGGGTGTCTTATCATTTGAAGACTCAAACAAATCAAGAAATTATTTTGGAAGACAGTTGAAATAAACAGTAAAGTCATGACAATGTACAGAATTCAGTTATTCATGCTTATATTCTTTGGTTATGCAAGATGAAGCTTAGTTTCTGGTTATCTATAAGCTACTTTCAGACATCAAATTGGTTAATTAGTATCTTATTTCTTTTCAGGTTGCTGCTGCAGCTATGGAAATGGGTTTTGAGCTGTAGTTGAATCAGCAAGTGGAGATTTGTTTGACAGTCATGATGAACTTATGAAATGATCTTACTAGCTTACCTTGTGCAGTTTTGCAAGTCTTCCAGACTTCCGTAGCTTTGGTAGGCGGTGATTGAGTTTGTCATTTCATCTATTGACTCTTTACTATCTTTCGTTTGCTATTGTACTTTTTCTATTTCAGTGACTTCATCTGACTCATATATAATCCCGATATGTTATTATTTATGGTTGCACATTAGTTGTTATTTTTATCTATGCATGTCCTGTGTTCATGTCTTAGTATTGGAAACTTCATCTTTTTCTTACGTAGGAATCTTTCTCATGAAATGATCTATCTTCTATCACATGAGATGGAGAAATTCTGTGCAAAATTTTTTTTCTGATACTTTTCAGTATAAGATTGAATTTTTGATTGAGAGGCGATGCTAGTATTTTCAAGTCATTTGGAAGGTAAACATATATAAAGGAAAAAGGATCCTGCTGAGAATTGTGCATCTTGTTGGATGTGGAATAGTGTTTACAATGTAATCAAGTTATAGATAAGAATATTTTTAAGTAGTCATTGACCTGCCCCATTATCGGGGGCTTGTGCATCAGGTTCACCCTTGTATCATTTTTAGTTTGTCATGTTGTATACTTCTACCCTCTCCCTACTAGTATTTTGACTATTCATTCCTTTTTACATTGTTCCCTGGAAGGTGGATCTTTTTCTTTTTTTTTAATCTATCTTTATTTCACAATAACACAGATAATAGTTCCTTTAGGTGAGTCCCCTCCTACGCCCTTCTTCTTAGATTCCAATGTGTACTATTTGTCTTTTCCTGTTTAGATTGTTACTCAGATCTTTTTCTTTACTTGATCTACCTTTATTTCATAGTGACACACATAGTGATTCCATTAGGAGTCACCTCCTGTGCCCTTCCTCTTAGACTCCAACATGTGCTATTTATTTTGTGTAAATATTCTGCAATTATCTCATTTTAATGTTGTTGAGTTTTGATTTCGCCCAGTGTTGATGAAAAAGTGCACTGAGATGAATGAGAACTGTGATTCTTTGATGCAATGTTTTGTCATATACCATGTACATGTACAGGCGTACAGTCACAAAACACAAATGGCACTGTTATGCCAGTTTTTGATGTTAAATTGGTTATATGTGATAATTGAGTCATCCAAGAGATTCACCTAAACTAGTGCTGCAAACTATATTAATTTTTCAAATTTTAACAGCAGCCTAGTTATCTTTGTGATTTAGTTTAGGGATCATTTTCTATTGTTATCCTGTAAAGGTTTTAGTTGTAGGAAGCATCTTACAAAGGATCTTGCTAACCCTATAGCTTGCAATTTGCCAGTGATATAATGTCTTATGCTTGTAATTGACAATCCTGAGTATATTAGAAGACTATTAAATTGAATCTTAGATTTGGAAAATGAGCTTGGATGTGAACCTGAAGTTACATTGTACTAGATGCTAAATTTTTTGCATCTTGGACACCAATGCTTTATCCAGTGCTTAACATATGATATATCTTGGCATCCTTATTTGGGTTTCTATTGGATTGAGGGTTTATGTTGAATGATTTTCACCAACATACATTTACATGATCATTTAAGTTTTATCTTTTTTTATCCCATTAATTTAGTATAATTTTACTTCATGAACTATAGCTTCTACATCGGTAATCTTATTATGGTCCTATGTGAATCTCGCTTTATTGGTACCACAATGACATCAAGCTGAGGTTTCAAATATTTGGGTCAAGTGCACCAATATTTCTTGCCATTATGCTCCCTAATAGGTCACCCCCGTAGGGGTGCGTATGTGTTGTTAAGATGCTTACCCCCGACGAGGGCGCATTAGGCATCTTTGGATGCTCTCCCCTATAGGGGCGCGTCAGTGCTATTGAGATGCTCACCCTAGAGGAGGGTGCATTGGCCAACTTCTGACGCTCACCCTTGTAAGGGTGCATTGGTGTCGTTGAGATGCTCAGCCTGAAGGAGGGCGCATCGGGCATCTTTGGACATGCACCCTCATAGGGGCGCATTGGGTGTTGTTGAGATATTGACCATTGAGGAGAGCACATTGGACATCTTTGGACGCTCACCCTTGTAGGGGCACGTCGGTGCCGTTGAGATGCTTAGTCCAGAGGAGAGTGCATCGGGCATCTTCGGACGCTCACCCTTGTAGGGGCGTGTTGGTGCCATTGGGATGCTCATCCGAAGCATGCCTTGTTGAGATTGATGTAATCAACACACATCCGTCAGTTTTCGTTAGATTTTTTAAGAAGTATAACGTTGGTGAGCCACTGGGAGTATTGCACCTCGAAATTAAATCCAACGCCTAACCACTTGTCTACCTTACGCTGATGGCTTGCTGGCGGTTAGAGGCAAACTTCCAAGGCCTATACTTCATCGGGCACGCCTTGGGTGATATATTCAAGCAATGTTCGCTCTTGCTTCAACCTTTTGCGCAACTCCTTGCACTTGCCCGAGGCCATTGCCTCAGCGGTGTGTATTGGTTGGTCCTCTATAGTGTCTCGGGTACTGTCGTCGGTGGTCCCTTTATTAGTGGCCAGAAGAGTCGGGAGGGCATAAGCCCCATTATAAATGTCTGTTTGGGTGTTGGTTATGCCTTATCTCGTTTGTGAATTGGGCAACAAAATATGAGAGTGTCTCTTCCTCTCCTTATCGAAGTCCTAGGAAGGCTGTTGTCAAACGCCAAAGGGTGTACATTCCCGACGAAATGTTGCTCAAACTCTTTTGCTAATTGGTTGTATGAGCTAATCGAGAGTGGCTTCAAGTGGGCGTACCACTCTCGCGCCGGGTCTCACAACATGGTAGGGAAGGTGCGATACATTAGAGCATCCATTGTGCCGTATAAGGACATCTAAGCACCGAAGGCTGTGATGTGCTCGGTTGGGTCGGCACAACCATTAAATGCCTCCAAGGTTGGGAGTTAGAAGTTAGCAAGGATTGGCTCTTCTTGGATCTTTTGAACGAATGGTGACCGACCCTAGTTGAGGTTGGTCAAGTCTTCTCCCCTAGATAATTGAAAC
>LVTN01000361.1:115155-172802 GCA_001649415.1 Musa itinerans
GTGTAAGGGGGTGCTGACTGAAAAAGAGGAAGTGGCAGCGGTAGCGGGAGTGTAAGGAGGCAGCGGGAGCGGGAGCGGGAGTGGGAGTGTAAGGAGGCAGCGGCGAGCAGCGGGAGTGGGAGCAGGAGCGGCGAGCAGCGGGAGGTGCGAGCGGCGATAGCGGCAGCGTTTGCGAGCAGCGACAGTGGCGAGCAGTGGGAGCGGCAGCGGTGAGGGTTAGGGTTGGGTTATCACTTATATCGGTTTTAGTTGGTTCGATTGAACCAACTAACCATCGGAGACCGAACCAGGACCAAACTAGACCTAAAATCCTGGTTCGGTCGTCTTGGTTAACCCAGGCGCTCTCCCGAAGTGCCCAGCGCTTGGGCCCAGGCGGCGCTTGTTTGAAGCGCGCTGCCTGGGAGATTAGCGAGGCGCTCGGGCCTCGCCTCGCCTCGCCCGAGCGCCTTTTAAAATCGCTGATTGAAACTCTCGATGCATGTCCTCTAGGAGCTGGTTCGTCTGCTGTAATTGAGCCCGAAGGGTGTCCTTCATGTAATTTGTAGATTGTATCTCAAACTTAGGTAAGGCGAACTGAGAATGGTGCGGTCTATTGAACTCTACGGTTGGGGATCAGGGTGCCCCCTATGTTGGGGGCTCAATGAGCCTCGGGTGTTCTTGGGCGATCAACGCCACGTGGACTGCGACAGGGCTGGAGGCATCGCTAATTGGACTAGTTGAGGCACGAGCGGGGCGACGATCTGTATTATACCCATCAGTGTCTGCACTTGTTGAGTGAGGTTTTGGAAGACCTTAGCGGGGACGAGCATGTGGGTCAAAGTCATCATTGGGGGTGAGAGTCCAGGATTGTTAAACATACTCTAGTACCTCATTGGAATTTGCGTCAAGGTGGAAGCGTCGAGTTTCAAAAACGTCGGTTGTTGCCCGCCATGAGTAAAGGTACTGTGGGGTGGAGCCTTCTCTCTCGAACGCTCTTTGAGTGGGTCGACAGGTTGACGTTCCTGCGATATGGCCCTTCTTCTTGTGTCAAAAATATTATGGGGAGATGTCGGTGACATCTTGGTTAGCTCAATGTGATTCTGACTCGTGTGTTTAAGGTTGTCTGAGGTGCCTCCGAGGTGAAAAAGTTGAGCTCCCAAGGTGCCACATGCATGAAGATTGAAGTCAGGAGAGTTTTCTTAACCTGATCCCCTCGATGCTCAAATTAACCCCGAGGTGAAGTGTGGTGAAGTGTTTTAAAAGGTGTCTAACCTCGATTCATATGCCAGAGATAGATTTTTATATTGGGTAAATAGGGGAAAGAATATTTCAGGAAATATGTCCTGAGGGGATAGCCCCTAACAGCCTTTAACAGCCTCTCTTGGACTCTTGTCTCTCCTATGCCAACTTGACTACCATGTGTAGGCCATATGTTAGATGATAATTGGTCGACAATATTTCCTCAATCAGGTAACATAATATATATATAGAACAGGTTGGGTTTGTTGGGCTGCCTAGAATCTCAACTAGATCTGATCCTAGCCCACTCTTGCCCACATTTCATAGAACTTGGGTTTGGCTTGTGATGGTCATGTATGCAAAATTGCAATATCAAGGGATTTGGTTTTGACAACTGTGAACTTCAATGTGAACGGTTAAATGTGGTCCTTTTTAACATTGAGTTAAACATTGGAGTTTTTTCTGGGACTGAGAGTGTTGGTGCCAAACAGCATAGTGGAAAGATGCCTATTTTTTATTTTTATCAATCTATGGACTTGTATGGTGCACATCTGATACATGTGAGAACTTATGGATGTAGTATATCTTTCTGTACATTGACCCTTCATAGATCTCACATTGACAAAAGCCTTGTAGCTGAGCCACCCTTCTATTATATCTTTGTAATTAGTGAATAAAATAATCACTCCCAGAAACTCTCTTAATTTTTTTTTTGTTTGCAGAAATTTTCTATTTCCAAAATGGAGGCATCAGGTTATGATTTTTTTCTGGATAATTACAGCCATTATATCTTGGGAGCAGATATTTTTAGCTTTGATTTTTTGACTCAAGTCGTGTAGGTTAGATCACTATTGTGTCAGAAGCATTTGAATAACTAGATTAACATATTATATTTTAAAAACAAAGCCTTTCATTTTGATTTATTGTATGTTTTTCACTAACTTGTAATCAAATGGAAGAACGGAGCCATATATTTGGATCTTCGGGAGATTGTCCACTGTGAGTAATAAAAAAAAAATATTTATGCATGCTCTGTCAGTTAAACACCGTTAGTTAAGAGCAGGAAGAATTGTACCTGCACTGCTAAACACAACTGAAGTTAGTACTGTTATATATATATATATTATATTATATATCTCAATAAGTCTGTCATCATCAATATATTGAACAAAAATGCCATTGAATCATTTATGTTTATAACTTTTAGTAAAATTAAGTAAAAAAATTAATGATATTCTTTGTATTTTATGTTGGGACTTAATTGTTAATTAAGGTGATGATAATGAACTTGTTCATTTCTTGATGTCTAGTTTATTTTAGCATATATTGATCACTCTGCTAGTCTAACTTGTGGTGTAGTTAGTCTATTTGCTAATAGACATGTCCTTGTCAAGCTTATGCAAATAATATTTATTAATATTTTTTAAAATTTATACTGGACATAGGCATCTCTATCCTTTGATTCTTTTAGAACTTGTTGTTTTTTTTTATTGTGATGTTGGTTCATTGTTTTGTGGTATCTGCAGTTTGGAGGGTGCTATTAGGTTCAGGAATCCAGTTGTTGATAGAACTTTGGACTTTCAATGTAATAATCTACCCTTCTACATTCTCAGATCTTTATTGGTAGTGCAATTCTCCTTTTATCTCGTCATTTTAAATGCTTAGATGACTCATCTCACAGAAGTGCCTACTTACTGCTGGCTTTTTCCTAGTATTGATATGCTAGATCCTATGTTTTCTTTAGCTTGAATTTTCTGTTTTTGTACTCATTTCAGAATTTATCTGCATCACCAATTAGCTATATGATAGTTGATTCTTAGGTCTGTCATAAATTTGTGGCGTTCATACATGTGTACACGTACATATTCTTGAATAGTTGGACAAGGGGTCTTTATTACCTAAACTTACATTCCAGAATGTTAACATGTCAAGTTAGTGTCCTCTTTCTCTGATGAAGTACCTTAACAGTGGAACACTGAAGAATGTTAAATCTGGTTTACTGTTGTACTGACCAAAATGAACTCAGTTGCAACTCTACTCACTACCACACATTAAAAATGAATCAGGCTTCCAATGAATACATAACAGTATGTATTTTACTTTATCTTGTCCATAGGTGCCTTTTGACTTTGTGTATAACTCACATTTTTTTTTGTTTCTTGCCAAGTGATCTGAATTGTATTTTATTTGTAAATATTTTTGATAAAAGGGAAGAGGTCAACCAGTATATAACGAGGTTTTTATTCTCTAGGGAGGAGAAATAGACAGAAAGTTAGTGATTTGACACAAGTAGCTGCTAATACAACTCGTTTCTGTACTTTCTCTCTTGTCTATGCTGTCAATATTGCTTCTTTTCTTGGTGCTCGTCTCTTCCCCACTCCCCCCCCTTCTTCCTTGTCCATGTGTCTGCATTTCATGGGTGCTAGAAAACATCATTTGAAATAAACAGTTAGATTTGGAATCTTATTTGCTGGATATTACTGAAAGATGAGTACATCTTTGAGGTTGTTGCATCTTGAAGATTAACTTTTCAAGATACCATGTTAGTGCCCTTTGCTTCACTGAGGCATACTTGTCACTAGAAGGGTTGAAAAGAGCTTGGCTGTCTCGGTGCAACCTAAACTTTCTAAGTCATTCGTGATTGGATTCATTTTGGGAGATTGTTGTTTACCTTTAAATGGGTAGAGATCTGAGTATCTAACATCCCTGATGTCAAAGCTTCTTTTGGCTTGTTGTCACCAGAATGATAGGTGTCTTCCCTTGTGACTACCATAAAGAATTACTGTAAAATACCTGAGTAGAGCAGAACAGGTACCTTGATATCTGAAATTGATTATACATGCACATAGATTAGTTCACTGATAGTTTGCGCCAGGGATTTGAACACGTACTTAGTACATTAAGCTATGTACCTAGTGCTGTGATAACATGATTTCAATCAAATAGGGAAAATTAGCAGGTGAAATGTAGTGACAAGGAATCATAAGCTTTAAAGAAATGTGAAACTGAAACATGCGTCATCTGATGACTATGCTTTGAAATACAAAGGTATGTCTGCACATACATTACATACACATAGGTTAAGCTTCGCCAAACATTGATGACATGTTTCAGTTTTATAGATTTGTTTGGCAATTCTGTGATTGTGATAGTCCAATGCATCAAACATATTTTAAATCATGACTACCAAACCTCTTTGCTCGAACTTAAAACTCTTAAATTTGGATATTCTTCATTTTTATTTTAATGATTTTTCATATAACAAATAATTTTTGGTATCTGTTCCTTCAGTTATTTTAATCCATTATAATTATATCATGACTGCTTATGAATTGTTTGATTAGTTGTTCTGCTAGTTTTTGTGGGTTACTAATGTTTGATCTCATTTTCACATTTATTGCTCTTAATACTAGCATTTCACTTTTGTTGACCATTAGAGACGTTTGACCTTTTTAGCCCTTGTACCTTGATTGCCAGTGAAAAAAAATGTTGAAATATTGGTCTCAGATAATTTTTTACTTCTATATTCATACTTTGATCAATGATGTGATGTAATCAGCTTTATATTTGCGAAACTTGTTTCAAGAAATGGTTTACTTCTCAAGGCTTAATATAGGGTTGTAAATGGGCAATTTTGGCATAAATTTTGTTTTATAATTTATTGTTTTTCTGTTGTTTGGCCTCAGATTTGTGTGATTAATAGGTTTCCAAGCTTGCTAAGTAGATTTTGCCTGCCTACTGGACTCTTTCTTTTACTTGCTTGTTGGTATCACGCATCCTTTTTGATGCCACGTTGAGGATTTTATTTGTCACGCATCCTTGTTGGTATCATGCATGAGATCCACATCATTCTCATCGAGGTCGGGTGACTGTTGGAACATCACGAAGCTCCATCTTCCTTAACCCGGGCGTCGCAGTTGATCCCGGAAGCTTATACAACCTTATTGTTCGGCTTATCGTCATCCGAGCTTCGAGCCGGGAGAATCCCACATCAATCAGCTTCTTCGGGTTGAGAGAACGGTACCAGTACTGACAGGTCGTGAAGGGGGTTGGCAGGATGACTCTAGCTGTGTAGGTTGCCTACCAGATATTCTCCAAATGGGGTCTCGCCTCGTGACCTCCTTGATCATCACGGGCATGAGTCGCTTCGACCGCAGCCTCTCGTGGACGCACAGAAAGTTGACTTCTGCCATTCGGAAGGCCTTGTCCCGAACTCAGATCCGAGTCGGCATGTTGGTGATGAAGGCGACGAGCTTCTTAGTGGCCTTCACCCGGATGTTGATTTTCCAAGCTTTGAAGTAGCCTGGTCGGTGGAGTGCCCACTGAAGGAACTCCTTGGAGTAGTTAAACCGATACATGTTCTTGTCGTCCTCGATGTAGTTGTTGGTGAGTAAGTTGTATACCTCATCGTAGGTCTGCTCGTCGTCCATGTCGCAGGTGGTCCACTCACAGAGGGCGGGGAGATTCAAAAGAAATAGAAGTAGGAATCGATAGCCGAGGAACCAAAAATGGGAATTCAAAGAGAAGGGATCGAACACCTTTGTCGATCAACAGATGTAAGTGAATCAAAGCTTTATCGACAAATTACGCGCCGAGGAACCAAAAATGGGGATTCAAAGAGAAGGGATCGAACACCTTTGACGATCAACAGATCTAAGTGAATCAAAGCTTTATCGACAAATTACGGTTTGGAGAGAGAGAGACAGAGAAGAGGCGAGGAAAGCCATGAGAGCTGCTTTGTCGCCTGCAACAGTCGGCAGCGGCGTACTCTCGTTATAATCGAGATCCGATCGGGTGATATATAAAAGATTGTAACGGTTTTCGGATAGTATATCGTAGAATACGTTATACATATAATATGACGAAATCTCATTGATACTAATGGACCCCAAAAGATCGATATATCATGTCAAATATCTCCTCATTCGCCTTAATCAATGCATGAGTAAAATAATCAATCAATCAAATTATTGATCCCGTGTTAAGTAGCACGGTTTGCCGGCCATGCTAAATGACACCACCATTCCTTGTTGGCATCAGCGTGGGCTGACGATGCCAAAGTGAGCCACGATTGCCCTTTCCCGAATCTTTATCTTCCCAACCCTACAACCTCTTCCTTCGGTCCGCGTCCCGTTCCCCTTCGTCGACTCTCGATTGGTGAATTCTCGTCCGAGTATTGGTTCACACAAGAATCTGTGTCGTCAGGGGAATCCGGTTGGAGACTGCTGCGTGCTGCATCAGCTTTCTTGGCCTTTTCCGGGAGAAAAATCGGACGTTTGCCGCTGGGTTCGCTGGGGTTTTCCTGGCAGAGACTGGCAGCTTGTTGTCGGCGGGAAGAGTTAATCTTGAGCTAGTATTGGATGGTCGATAGGGTTTCGTAGCTGGTGGGTTAGGGATGTGACTGTTCGAGCTGCGTGTCTTGATGAGATTGCGGTGTTGAGAGACATGAAAGGGCCGGAGGAGGAGAAGGTCATGGGGCCTCTGTTTCCGAGGCTCCATGTGAATGATGCAGAGAAAGGGGGGCCGAGGGCGCCGCCGAGAAACAAGATGGCGTTGTATGAGCAGCTTAGTATCCCGTCTCAGAGGCTCAACTTGGCATCCTCCACCCTATCACATCCTCCTCACAGCTCCAGCGACTTATCCCCTTCCTTTTCGCCAAGCAAGGTCAGTGCGGTTGTCACATAGCTTTCCCTTACCGCCAACTTCTAGCATATGGAACTGCTGCTTATGTTGCTGCTATATTGCATCTGATTACTTCTTCTTCTTTGAGAAGTTATCAGGGATGGACAATTGACTTTGCTTGAACGGACTTCATTACTCATGTCAATCATTTTCCTCTATTGCTACTGTTTTGTTCCCTTGTAGTTGTTTTCCCCTGCTTCTTCACCTTTGTTTATGGCATTTTACATAGAAACGATGCTCTATCATATGAGATAACGACCAACAATCAATTTTGAGATAATTTGGATGACACTGAAGCCACAGAATGTCCCATTTGCTGCTACATTTCATGTTTATGAGTGTATGAATTTTCACATTGAATCCTTGCTTGCTTCAATGGCATATATGCTTGACCTCACGAACTGGCTCCAATTGACCATTGTGTCTTCCTGCTTTGAACCTTTAACATGTCAGAGGTATTATTGCATGGTTACTATGGGTATGGGTATCGGCTGTCGTTAGTGGCAAGAAGGGGGGGCAACCCAATGCACCAAACTCATGTCAGTATGAGTCTGTAAAGGGTTACCTTCGGATGCAGAGAAGCTGTTTCCCTGATCTGAACCTTGGTCACCGAGTATGCAAAGGACCAACATTGCTCTTGTACTAAGGCCCACCCTTCCTTGGTGTCGAAAGAAATTAAATTTATGTCCAGAATTGTCTTCATATTGTGGGAGATATTTTGACCAAAAGGAAAATGATCGTCTCAACTTCTGAGTATATCTCTCTAAGAACCTTAAACATCAATATTTGATTTTTTTAACCATGGTTATATTGTGACGGTCATTGCATTTGTTATTTCTCTGTCAAGTTAATCACTGCTAACAAGCATTTGTTTTTCTGTTTCAGGGATGTGACCATCAAAGGATTATGCTTTCTCCATTGTACATTTCTCCTCAAGTGTCTTTTCATTCAGCAGAGATAGTTAAATCTTGTACACCTGACGAAACAAATGATATTGCAACGAGGATGGAGTTCAAGAGAAAATTTATGAAGCAAGTAAGTTCTGGAAATTTGTTCGGGACAGGATCAGTTGCTGAATGTAGCCCACTGAGAGCACACAGCCTTAGTGTGAACATTTCTGGTGGGAAGATAATGGTTGATGTGGATGACATGGATGATAATATAGATCATTCGGGAATTCTTGCATCCTCGAAAAGAGATACAGACATGACTGATCCAGGTAAGTCAACTACCTTAAATTCCCAGCAACTACAGAAGATTCCTTCTGCTAGGATCAATTCTTCGGTTCATTTCCCAAAGTCAAACAAGACGCCCTCACAACAAACCGATATTGCTTGCATGAAATCAAAAAATTCTAATAGAATTCATATTGGAAAAATTCCTAAAGAAACTTCAACAATTGAAGAGCCCAAAGAAACTTCAACAATCGGAGAAGCCAAAGAAAAGTTATCCCATACAACTGGTGAGAGATCAAACAGTCCGAAAGATTCTTTAGCTAGAGATGATACAATCAGTTTGCATTTAACTGAGAAATCAACGAATGGCGATACAGTATTGTGTCATGGAAATGGTGATCAGAGTGGAACTCAGCGCTTGAATGATATTGCTGTTATTAATGATGGTGAGGCTATGAAGACCAGAAATCAATTATGCTATAAAGCTTTACCTGGAAAAGGTCATAGAGCTACAGATATTTCTGGGAATTGCCACAAAGAGGACAGTGCAAAGAAAAATGGGTTATTGGAATTTAGAGATTTAGAAAGAAAAGATGATGCATCTGAGCCCTTAATGGTGGGCACACTGTCTGGTTTGGTGATATCCCCAGATGATATTGTTGGAGTGATTGGTTCAAAGCATTTTTGGAAAGCCCGAAGAGCTATTATCAAGTACGTAGTATTTTACTATCACTGTATGCCTATTCTTTAAGATGTACATTCTTTTAATGCACATGAAATGTGATCATCCATATTTTGCATGCATGCATTCTTGATTGTAATTTGCTCGAGCATGGAGTTTATTATTCATTTCAAACTATTACTTAAATCTAGAAAGATTTCACTAATAAATGAGGGTGAGTCTTGGTACAACGGTAAGGTTGCTCCTTGGTGACTTACATACATTGAACCTCTCCAGACCCTACATTGGCGGTAACCTGGCTATGCCCTTTTTTAGTGAAATCTAAAAAATATGTTTGCTATTTGGCAAACCTTTTTTGTTTAAAAATCCTGAAAAATTGTCCCTTATCTTCCCTATGATTATTGTCTTCTTTTAACTACCAAGTGGCCCAGGTTGTGGCTACAATCATGGCCCGATTGATATCATGTTGACGATTTAAAGTAGAACAAGCTTATGACAAGCACAGAGAGTATTTTATTTTATTTGAGAATAAAGGAAGGGAAAGAGAGAGGTTGAGAAAATAATGATTCTAAAAGATCATAGAAAATAAATAATGACTGTGGCCTCTCATCACACCTTTACACATGGGCAATGAAATTATACCATCGGAAGAAAAAAATTGTGGCCTCTCATCAGTCTCTGACATAATGTGTAACAAATAATTTTGTTCATTCATAGGTTCATTGATTAATTGATTTCTCAATTACTACCCCCTTCCCCATTTTAAAATCTCTCAAAGTACAAGAAAAATAGGGATATACAAAAATGAGAAAAGAATAAAAATAAGAAAAATGCACTAAATTAAAATTTTCATTTATTCTTTTCTTCTTTAGAGAGACTAAATTTTCTACTGGTTTCTTTCTTCTTGTCTGCAGTAATGGCAGTAATGCAACTTTTTGCCAAACCAGAACAGCCTGATTAGTTCCCTCCTGCTTATCAGAATTGGATTGATATTTCTGCAAGTTTGTCTCATGAGCAAACTTGGGCCTGGTGAATTTAAACTCATCTAAATTGGACCCTAGAAGTCCCATATTATATATTAGTGGTACATCATAAACCAAACATAATTTTCCCAAAGTTGAATAGAAACTATGTGAAATTTTGTTGTCGAGATGAAACGGATATCAATTTCTAGGCTTCTTAATGCAATTAATTCTTACATGTAAAAAAACTAAGATTTCCATTTGAGCTGCGTAAATGACTCTTTGACTTAATTCACCCGATAGAAGCAAAAAAGAAAAGGGAGGGCTCCCGGTGCACCAAGCTTCTACCAACGAGAGATCATTTTTGCAACTTGAACCTGATCAGCAAGGTTGCAAAGCAGTGGCTTTACGGTGATTCTAAGATTTACCCTCTTCCCAATAAAGGAACTTCTGTGGTATATAAGAATGTCAAAGCATGTGTGCCTTAGTCTTACGTACTGTAACTGTCATATGTACTGCATCTATAAATATTAGATTGGATATTGCACCGAAATATATGAATAAACTTTTCTTTTATTCAGCAATTCTAGAACTATTTTTAATTTGTTAGATCAAATTTTGTAATTTTTTCATGGTTTTGTGTGCTTCTCTGTGATGACACATGTTCTTAATTTTTGTACAGTCAGCAAAAGGATTTTGCAATACAAGTATTTGAGCTTCATAGGGTAATAAAGGTTAGTTTTGGACAGTTGCAATATTCATAGATCATCAGATTAGCTAGAATTACAAAGATTCTGAAGTAAATATTCTAAATGAAACAGGTTCAGAAGTTGATATCTGCATCGCCACATTTGCTTCTTGAAGGCAATCCTTATTTAAGCAAATGTTCAGTAAAACCACCCAATAATACCCTGCCTCAATGTAATACAAATCCTCAGCCTGAGGAATTTAGACCAAAAGATGGTCTTCAGAACCGAAAACAGAACAAGGAGCAGCCAGCTGATAACATTGCTGGAGTTTCAGCTCTCCCCGCATGTGAGGAACGGTCTAAAGGAGGTCCACATGGTCAAGTTCCAAAAGCAGGGTCCAACTCTGGTATTCCATCACCAGTGCCAATGGCTCCAGATGACAAGTCAAGACCGTTGCGTTTTCCTCCCCTGGGAAACCAATGGTTAGTTCCTGTAATGTCGCCTTCGGAAGGTCTTGTTTACAAGCCCTATAGGGGACCTTGCCCACCAACTGGTGGCTTCATGGCCCCTCTTTATGGAAGAGGCACACCTCTTGGTACATCTCAAGTGGCAGGAGACTTCATCAACCCAGCTTTTGGTGTTTCAGCATCTAATCAGCCACCAAACCTGGGTATTTTACCAGGTCCTTCGGCAATTGCACCCCTGTATTATCCCACACCTTATGGCCTTCAAGCTTGGAACCCAATCATTTCTACCTCTTCAGGCAAACAGGTCAGCGATTTAGCTGGTTCACAGCCCAATGGACAAACTGGTCAGCATTCCAGGCGTTCATGTAACATGTCCCCCATTCCTAGGAAGGAAGTATTTCCTGGCCATGTTGGGAAGTTTCAGGTGTCAAAGAACAGTGAGTTTCAAGGAAGCACAGTGAACAGCCCCTCTGAGAAGGCACAACTAGAAGAAAGAGATCAATTTCTTCTATTTCCTACAGCTCCTGGAGCAAGCAGTCTTAATTGCCCATTACAATCCAATGGTACAGATAGCCAGACTCGTGTGATTAAGGTTGTGCCTCATAATTCTAGGTCTGCTACGGAGTCAGCTGCAAGGATTTTCCGGTCAATACAAGAAGGGAGGCAACAACATGACTCATGATCTGTGTCCTTTCAAAAGTGAGTTTCAACTTATTCACGGATGGGGATGTGAGCTCCCTTTGGAGCTTTTACTCAATAATAGAGAGTGAACTTTGGTGCCATGGTAAGATTTCTTTCAACGACTATAATTCAAGCCATGTAAAATTAGCCGATTCTCACTGAATTCCATATTCTCGATAGCGTCATACACTAGGCTATTCTTTTATTTGGTGATACAATACACGATTGTCTGGTCTTATATATGGATATGATAATATGAAAGAAATCTTTTATGGCTCTTTTGGTATAAATATCAGCTTTAGCAGTAGTTACTGTAAATGTCTCAAAGAACTACATTTGGATGGATATAAGATTTTGTTGGAGTGTGCAAATGAACCACAGTTTTTCAGCTAATGTTTGGTCAAAAATCATTCTAGAACAATGTCCAGTGTGTACAGGACACTGTAATAACAATTTAATGTGCTTCAGATTCCATGGTTAAGTTGAAGTTATGTTTCTTATGGATTTCCTTTCGGATTTAGTTGCTTTGAGTTGACAAATTCAATTCCTCAGGGTTTCAAATATCCATTTTTATTCAGGCTTCATATAAATCTCTGTTACACTCCACAGGTTGAGGAGTATGGAACTTACCATTTGATGCTGCCTTGTGCTATCAGGAATGCTTACCAGTCAGCAGTCGTCAGCTGAAAGCACTGATTCAAGAGGCAACCTTCAAGCTGCATGAGTTCACAGTAGAACTCGAACTCCTAATGGACTATGCATCGGCATCAGGTGCCTTTTAACTCCTAAACCTCATCCTACCATCAGCAGCTGAGATCTGCCAGCCTCCCTAAGCCATTGCTGCCAACCAAGAAAGCATTCTGAGACTGCAAAACACTATGGTTGTCCAGAAGAGAGAGGTGTCTACACCTGTTCACTTCCAGAGAATGGAATTAACCAAAAGACCAGAGAGCTGTTTCTTCTACAAATTGGCCATCTTAAATTAATCGAAGAAGATGCTACTCCCTGAGAGTTGTTTAGGCTAAAACCTGATGTATCTTAATCTAAAAGAAGAAAAGAAGATGCTTAGTGCTATTATCTACCATGAAGTGGAGACTCGTCCTGTTTAAGCTTCTATATAACTGCAACTTTATAATTTCAGTTCTCCAAATGTCAGCAACCATGTTTGTGGGACTCAAAAGATGTGAAGTTTGTCATCATTTAGAAAATATTCTGAAATTTGTCCATTGGATCATCTGGAAGAAGGAAGACTATATGTTGATTACAATACAATCTAAACTGAGTCGAATCTGAAAAAGGAATAAAGCACAGGGATAGAATCTTTTTGGAGATATTAGTGTCATGATCCATCCCGATAGAATAGTCGGCTTCTTATCTTAGTTGAACCTAAAGTCACGTGTTCAAAATATTCAAGATCAAGTTAACCATAGTAGACCATCCAACGCTAATAAATCTATTCAGATTGGATTACATGTCCTTTACACAAAATCTAACCATATCCAGTACTAAATCAGATCCAACAACATTTATTATAGCTGTAATTTACCATTTTTCTTGCAAGTGCTCAACTCATGCATGTTAAATGGAACCTACAACAATGCAGATTAAATTGGAGTATCCAGAAGAATGAATACCTGATGACTCTACTGTAAGTGGCCACTACTGCCCTGTAGTATATGGTGGTTCTCCTGTCATCAGGTCGCTTGCATTCAAGAGCAATAAGAATACCTTGATCATTTATATGTTCGTTGGGTGAGTGTTGTAAGGGCAAATACTCTTTTTAATTTTTAAAATGGGGGAGATTACTATTAACAACCCCCATTTTAATATTTATATCATCATTTTAAAAAAAAATTAGTATTTATAAGCTATCATTTTGTAAATGTATATAAATAGTCTCTTCTACGTTTTTCTCATTTTCTTTCATTTCTTTCTCCTCAAAGGATAGACATTGAGAGATCAATATTGAATGGTGTGGTGAGCAATGTAGATAAGGGTTAATGGGCGACATCAAGTAATAAAGGGTTGTGAGGGAAGAAAAAATAAAATAAAATCAGTAATATTGAGACTTTAAATAATAAAAATAATTTTTTTTTTATTTTTTAAGTATTATAAATATTTAAAAAGGGAACGGTAAATAGTAAACGTCTTAAAATGATAGATGTGTAAAAAACTGTAATAAAAGCTAAATTGCCGCTTTTTTTTTTACTAGTTTGGAATTTTTGTTCAGAATTATCCGTAGTTCATTTTTTTAATTAATTTGTTTACCATTTTATTACTGAGTGGTATCAAAAGAACAGAACCTTCATTGACATTTGAAGAATACATATGAGATTCATTTGAATTTTGTCAGAAATATCAGTTTCAGGAATATACATTTAAAATTACATATTATGATGTTCGACTATTGCAAGAACAAATATGTAACTCATGTCTGTTCACTCCTAGTGAAGATGCAATTTTGCTTTAGTAACTGCCTTTGGCTTGATAAAAAAAAGATTGGATCAATTGATACATACCATTTCTTTTATGATCATAAAATGAAATAAATTACATGTTATTTTTTATAGTTAATTACCTTTAATATTTTAATTATTATATTTTAAAAAATTACATTGATGTCTTTATAATTATGAAAGTGAAACATTTAGATCTATTTATCCTGATATTATTGGTTTTACCAATGGAAACATGAAAATAAAAAGTAAAAAGATAATATTAATATTTCAGTTAATAGTGGCGAATGGCAATGCCATTAGGGCCACTCTGCATATTCATCGATGTTGATGCAATTGTCGAGCAATGAAAAAATCATCGAGCAACGTTGTATTGCATCTATGTCAACGTAGTTGTCAAACAACCCTCAACGATGTTGCTGTCCATCACCACCGACGTTGTCCACTACCACAAATTTGAATGTTAAAATTATCTTTTTATCCTTTTATTTTCATGTTTTTATTAACAAAATCAATAGGATAAATGAACCTAGATATTCCATATTCATAATTATATGAATACCAATATAATTTTTTAAAATGTAACGATTGAAATACTAAAGATAACTAACTATATGAGGTAATATATAATTAATCCTCCTAAAATATATTTAACTTGGTAAACTGTATTTTGTTCTATAGATGCAAAAGATACACTAGAAATTTTGAACTTGTGAATATGCCAAAAAAAAATTCTAGAATTGATGATTGTGTATATAACCTACCTAAATAATTCTCTCATAAAGCATTACAATCACAAAATAAACAAGACCAACCAATTGACAGTAAGGCTTTTCAAATCCCAAATATTATCTAGAGAATCATTAAAAAAATTTATCAACAAATAGCCATCTTATAAGCTGGAGTACATGATAGCATCAAGGTACATAGCTTATCCGTATTTTTTGATTAACTTTGTCCTATTGAGCAACAGACCCTAAACTCTTTGCCGATACCGAGCAAAAAATATCATCCCGTCTATGAAGAAAGGAAATGCATTTTCCTGACCAGAGAGAAGCACCAGCTGCATGGAATTCTGCTGAAGAAGTTTAGTTATGGAGTAAAATGGATCATGAGGATTAGATATGGCTGCACTGTATTTCTGTTCACAATCGTCGTGGTTTCTTTAACATATCTCACCCTCCTCGAGCAGATCTTCGTATGAAACTGGAACTCGCATCCTATCCATCAATTTCTTGTGCTGTGTCTTGGATTCTGATGATTCAAGTTTCTTCTCGACATCTGCACCACGCTCAGAATTGTCTGATACTTCTGCCTCATTGGGTATACTTGTGTCGGAAACTTGTGCCTCATTGCTACGTCTCATCTTAGCTTTTGATTCCTTGAATTGTTTCTGCACAAGAGTATTCCAAAGCTTCAATTATCAGCACAATGTACAATGTTGGACAGTTTCACAATAAGAATCTGACGAGGCAATTAGGATACTAATGTTTAAGTGAAACTGCTGTAGGCAAGATGCATCAAAATGTCGACTGAAACAAGAATAGCACAAGTGCAGTCAGATGCATGAATTGTCATGAATGTAGATGTGGCTTATTGTGTGTACCAATATCATCAAGACAACATACACCATATTTCCTTGTACATTATTAAGCAATTTCCAATTAGATGCTTCACAAGAATCCCAAATTGATTCCATCTTAAACATCTAGAAGAGAGAAGCATTCTAGGAGTAGTTATAAAACAACAGAGCGCATGCATGCGCTTGGTTTCCATACCTCGAATTCCCTGCCCTTGCTCATAATTTCCTTGTATGCCTTTGGTTCACGAGTTTTCAGAATATTCCACAAAATTCCACCTCCTGTGCGGAAGCGCCGTCCATCAGCAGTCTTCTGGCCACCACAATGCTGGATGGCATCCACCTGCATTTGCAACTTAGATATACCAAAATAAAAACAAAATTATGGTATTCAGGTTTCCCTGCCACATTTTTCTCATTTGTACTTTTCGAATTTTCTTTTATATCTTAATGAAAATTTGCAAGTTATGTCATTTATAAACAAGGAAACTATTAAGACATGGAAGATGCAAGAAATGATGTTATAGCCTCTCACTAATTCAGAAGTTGTATAAGAAGAGCCAACAACATCATTTTCCAATCAAAAGAACATGTTCTTCAAGGAAAATCCTAAGCCATGATAACAAGCTGACTATCTTAGAAGAGGGTTCTAAGCACAAACAACCATTTTAATGTCTATGCTCCTTTCAAATTAATAATTAAATTAAAGTTGTACTAAGAAGAGAATATATAATGTCTAACAAGCACCAAAGAATAATCTGCTCAAAGAAATGTACGTACAAGCAGAACTTTGGCCTAGACAATTCAACTATAACACATGATTGTTTGATCAACGAAAGACTGCTAATAACCATGAATAACATTCTGGCACCAATGTATCCAGAAAGGCAGAGAATGTACATGGAAAATGCAGCCAACCTAAACCAAGCAGCTAATTAGCAAAGAATTTAATGTGACAAACAGCTCACAACTGTATTCTACCATGTCAACTCAAATCAAATATTACTATTTTAAGCTGGCCATGAAAAATTTTGCAACATCTTTTGAACTTGATAGGAAGAAGGGATAGGGTTACCACACAAAGGAAGAGTAAGACAAGGCAATATATTCTATCTTTCACTCAAAATTCTTTACAACTTCAATACTCTATATGTTTCATGACCCACAATAAGGGATTTATATAATCCCCAAATATACATTATATTAATTATATGTAGTATGAATCACTATTTTCTAAGAAACCCTTTCAAGAATCAATAGTTAATTTGGTTTGTCCTTCTGTATTTCTTCTTTTGATGCGATGAACCTTTCTTTTGATGAAATTAATCTCTTTATGATGTTTAAAGAAGTTTAATTTCAACATTCTCCCCCCTTAAACTTGTTTCATCTAACATGCTAAGTTTCTTTCGAAGTTGTTGAAATATTTCAAATTTAAGAGGTTTCGTGAATATATCGACCACTTGTTCACTTGTCTTGACATGATGTAACTCTACTTCTTTGTTTTTGACATGATCTCTTATAAAATGAAATCTTATGTTGATCCCATATTGTTGTTTATATCCCTTTGCAGCCAATCGTGCCTTGTATTTCTCCATCTCCCATCTCCCTTTTTACATTTTTTTTTGTTTTGAAGATCCACTTAACACCGTTCGCTTGGTGGTCTTCTGGAAGTGTAGTAAGCTCCTATGTATCATTTTTGTTAATAGCACAAATCTCCTCATAAATAGCTTGTCGCCATTTTTTTTCTCTACAAGCTTCTTCGAAGATTAATGGATCATATCCTGCAAAAAGATAAAATAAAAAAAACTTATCATTATTAGTATCAATCCTTTGAATCACATCATATAATTCCGGAATCGATCTTGTCCTTCTTATAATCAGACTTCTTGAATCATTTGACCTAATCGATCTAGGTGATGATTCAAGCAAAAACTCTTCGGTACTTGTATTATATCATCCTCTTCTGAAGCCATAGCTTTCTTATGCTGCTCATCACTTTTCCAGTTCCAAATCCGTTGTTCAACAAACTCAACATCTCTTGACATCACAACTTTGTTTGTGATACGATTGTAGAGTTTGTAAACACTGGAATTCTCAGTATAACCTAACAAGATGCATTTCTGACTTTTATCCTTTAAGTTTGATACTATTTTCTTCTAGTATCTTAGCAAATGCAACACTTCTGAATATTCTCAAATGATCGACTCTTGGTTTATGTAAGCTCTATACTTCTTCTGGTGTAACATTACCAATTCGCGCCTCATTAGAAATTTGTTAAGCAAATAAACTGCACAAGCAACAGCATCTCCCCAAAATTCTTTAGGAATTCTTTTTTTCTTTAACATGCATCGAATCATATTAAGTATAGTCCTATTTTTTCTTTCTGAGATACTATTTTGTTGAGGTGTGCATGGCATGATGAATTGATGTAAAATTCCATTATTTCTATAAAAACTTTCAAACTCATTTGATATATATTCACCAACCCTATCTATTCCTAAACATTTAATCTTACAATCACTTTAACTTTCAACCAAATTCTTAAAATCTTTGAATTTGCTTAAAACTTCTTTCTTTATATTTAATATGTAAACCCAAGTTTTGTCGCTATGATCATCAGTGAAGGCAAAAAAATACCTGCTTCCTCCAAGTGATACTAGACTGATAGGGCTACAAACATCTGAATACACTAGATCAAGTCGATATCATGCTCTTTTTGTTCTTCTTGTTTTTGACATTATCTCCACTTCTTTGTTTTTGACATTATCTCTTATAAAATGAAATCTTATGTCGATCCCATATTGTTGTTTATATCCTTTTACAACTAATCATGCCTTGTATTTCTCCATCTCCCTTTTTACATTTCTTTTTATTTTAAAGATCCACTTAACATCGTTCGCTTGGTGGTCTTCTGGAAATGTAGTAAGCTCCCATGTATCATTTTTGTTAATAGCATGAATCTCCTCATTTAGAGCTTGTCGTCGTTTTTTTTCTCAACAAGCTTCTTCAAAGGTTAATGGATCATATCTTGCAAAAAGATTAAAAAAAAAAAAACTTATCATTATTAGTATCAATCCTTCGAATCACATCATATAACTCCTAAATCGATCTGGTCCTTCTTACAATCGGACTTCTTGAATCATTTGACCTAGTCGATCTAGGTGATGATTCAAGCAAAAACTCTTCAGTATTTGTATTGTATCATCCTCTTCTGAAGCCATAGCTTTCTTATGCTGCTCATCACTTTTCTAGTTCCAAATCCGTTGTTCATCAAACTCAACATCTCTTGACATCACAACTTTGTTTGTGATAGGATTGTAGAGTTTGTAACCACTGGAATTCTTAGTACAACCTAACAAGATGCATTTCTGACTTTTATCCTTAAGTTTGATACTCTTTTCTTCTAGTATCTTAGCAAATGCAACACTTCTGAATATTCTCAAATGATCAACTCTTGGTTTATGTAAGCTCTATACTTCTTCTGGTGTAACATTACCAATTCGCCTTATTAGAAATATGTTAAGCAAATAAACTGCACAAGCAACAGCATCTCCCCAAAATTCTTTAGGAATTCTTTTTTTCTTTAACATGCATCGAATCATATTAAGTATAGTCCTATTTTTTCTTTCTGAGATTTTGTTGAGGTGTGCATGGCATGGTATATTGATGTAAAATTCCATTATTTCTATAAAAACTTTCAAACTCGTTTGATATACATTCACTAACCCTATATATTTCTAAACATTTAATTTTACATTCACTTTAACTTTCAACCAAATTTTTAAAATCTTTGAATTTGCTTAAAACTTCTTTCTTTTTATTTAACATGTAAACCCAAGTTTGCCGCTATGATCGTCAGTGAAGGTAAGAAAATACATGCTTCCTCCAACTGATACTGGACTGATAGGATCATAAACATCTGAATACACTAGATCAAGTCGATATCATGCTCTTTTTGTTCTTCTTGATTTAAAAGACTTTCTTTCTTACCTGCCCATAACATATACATCACATAACTTTGATAGGTGATCATTTCTTAGCATTCCTGTCACCATATTATACTTCTCTAGAAGTTTCAAAACCTCAATTTAAATGAGCATGTCTAAGATGCCATAGAAATGTGCTTAATATCAGTTTTAAAATAATTTGACCGATCAAAAATACATAAATACAGAGGAAACATCATATTCTTTGTCATTTTCACATGTGATATCAATGTTTTATTCTTGTTATAAATTGAGAAAGTTACATCTTTCATCTCAATATCATAACATTTTTCAAATAATTATTCCAAGCTTAGAATATTATTTTTCATATCAGAAACATAATAAACATCTAAAATATATAATTCTTTTTCATTATTAAGACCAAGAAAAAATTTACCTTTGCCTTTTACTGGTCTTTGAGACAGATCATCAAATGTAATGTTCTCAAAATAACATGTATCCATTTCTAAAAATAGCTTTTTGATGCCGCACATGTGATTTGAAACTCCTGCATCTGGATACCATGTCATAAACTGATCTTTTTTCAAATTATTATAAGTCATTAACAAGACTTGATTTTCGTTCTTTTCTTCCTCAACAAAATTTGTTTTATCACCTTGATTGTTAGGATTATAATAACATTCAAAGGAATAGTGCCTATATATTTTGCAAACATAACATTGTATATTAGATCTTTTAAAATTTCTACCACGTCCTCAACCACAACCTTGGCCTCTTTGGCTAGAATTTTCTTCATCACCTTCATTGTTTTGAGATTTTTTATTAATCTAATTTATGCCACCTCTTCGTCTTTATCCATAACATCTTCCTTTTTGAGATTTTGATTCATCTTTATTTTCAAGAATAAACTTGATTTGTAGTGCTTACTCTATAGATTTTTCTTCTCCTCTTTTTGTAAACCTTTGTTCATGAACTTGAAGAGAATCCATTAATTATTTTAAAGACATTTATTCCATATCTTTGGACTTTTCAATCGTTACAGTAATAAAATCAAACTTTAGATCTAGAGATCTTAATATTTTCTAGTAATCATTGATCACTTATTTGTTTCCCATTTCGTCTCATTTGATGAACAATAAAAATGACTTTTGAGAAGTAATCAAAAATAATTTCAGAAGTACCTTGTTGTAATTTTTCAAACTCAGCTCATAAAACTTGTAGACGAAGCTTTTTTACCTTATCCACACCACCAAATGTTTTTTGAAGCATTTCTCAAGCCTCTTTTGAAGTATTTGCTCGAGCGACGATCTCGAACATTGTATCATCAAACCCTTGGTAGATTGTGAACAAAGTTTTTTCTCCTTCTTCTTTCTATCTTTGAGTTGTTTTCTTGGTTTTGCATTCATTGCTTCTTCTGTTGCTAGACCTGATTTAGCAAATTCATCTTCTACAAACTCTCATACATCTTGGGAGCCTAGAAGAACCTTTATTTGGCTGCACCATATATCATAATTTTCTTTTGTCAATCTAGAGATTTAGAGTTGGATGGTGCTTAGAGAAGAGGCTATAACTTAAACTGAGCTCTGATACCAAATGTTGAACTTGATAGGAAGAAGGGATAGGATTATCACACAAAGGAAGAGTAAGACAAAACATGATATTCTATCTTTCACTCAAAATTCTTTACAACTTCAAAACTCTATATGTCACTCAAAACCTTTCTTTTGATGAAATTAACATCTTTATGATATTTTAACAAGTTTAATTCCAACAACATCAAGTTCAAGCAGGAAGATTTGATGACAAAAACTCTAGATGGATCATGAAATGCATACCTCCTTAACAAGATCTTTGACAACAGAAGCACCTAGACAACCAATAGCATTCCAGAGCAAGTATGACTTGTGCTCCTTTAAATGCCTGCATGTTTCTATCACAAACCTGTTGAACATCAAAAGAAATACTCGATTAGGTAACAATGACTTTTCTAGGATCTTAAAAGGATTAACAGGACAAACTACAAACACAACTATATCCGCCATCTAACAGATTTGGATAATAGATATCTGTCATTATTTCATGACAATATTGTAGTTGTATTCTTATCGAGTCTTTGTGATCGTATACGTTGGAACAGGAACAAAGACAATAAGACTAGTCGCAGTGGTGAGTCCGATCGAAAGGGTATCAAGCCATTCATTGGTCAGAACCCTCAAAGCCGATTCCTGAGAAGAACAATGGAAGTACATCATGAAGTGATCACCTATTGATGTCGGCGATACTGGCAGTAGCACCGCCGCCGCCGCCGCCGCCGCCGACGCCTCCACCGCCCTTCCTCTTCCGGCGATTCTTCTTCTTGCCACGGCCCCTAGAGCCGTTTCGACCGCGGCTCTGGATTCCAGATCCGCCCTCAGTCTGCGGAGTGTCGCCTCCAGCGAAGCCAGCGGCCGATCCACCTCCGCCGCCGGGTTCTAGGGTTTCGGCGTCGACCATCTCGACGTCCTCCTTACCCTCCTCTTCGATTCCGCCATCATCGTCGTCGTCTAGGATTTCTTCCGGTCCTCCGAAGGCCGGTTCTTGGAATATGGCTTCCAATACGCTCTCGCTTCCCTCCATGGAGAGAGCAGTCTCAGGCACCGACCGAGAAGCAGCGCAACCCCTATCGCACATAGCATAGCAAATATATATAGAGATATCCTCCAAATTATTTAAATATATATATATATCCTCGGAAATTAATTATTTTAGTATATGCCCCACTGTATTTAGATTAATTCTATATCCTTATAGAGCTAAAAAGAAAATTAGTGACATTATAATTATGTTGTGTGATTTCCTCAAAAAGTTCCTTTTTTTATACTTAGATAGTGCCCGCTATCTCATGTTTTATTTTTTTTAAATAATATATTTTTATATTTTATAATTTTAAAAATATCCCTTCTCTCACCATCGTTTTTGTATCGTTGGCATCACCATCCTTCCCCGTTTATCACCTTTGTGTTTTCTCTACCCGTCGTCTCCATTCTTTCTCGACTTTGTGGAGTAATGATAACTTCACAACTACGAAGTATGATATCATATTTGTCACTTCTACTTTATGTTTATCATCATGAGGCTCCGTTCTTTCTTGTTAATTGTGTTACTTCTTTCATCATTCCTTTCGCCTTACTAAGTAAAAAAATTATAAAAGAAATGATCGAAGAAGGATGTCATCGATAGTACGAAGATAGGAAAGGGGCTCTAGGGCTGACGTCGAAACCTTAGAACCTAAGGCATGATTATGACTTAAACTTTGACATAAACTTGTGTATTTCTAAAGCATGATTATGATTTCTGATGCTTATAAATGTATTCTGCATACTGAAATGAGTTACCGAGAACGAAGCTCTTTTACTGAGAACGAAGCATGATTACGCGTTGCTCTTCCGCATTAGCTGCTGCAGGACCAAACTACGTCGCGCGAAGAGTATATAGAGCAGAGAGGTACATGCTTTATTACTTTATTGACGCCCAAGAGAAACATGAGATGCAATGAAGAGGGAGGAACGACGTCGTCCGAACCAGATCAGTAAAGCTCTGCGGTGGTTAACGATGGGCTGTCATTTCAAAGTCAAGGGCTGAGAAGTCATCAATCGCTACTAATTAGCTTACCCTCCTGTGATGCTGTCTCCGATCTCAAATAAGATAGACAACAAGAATAGCAAGCTGACGGTGATAAATTGCTACGATCTTCTAATGTACCGTTCACACTGGAGTACACGTCTCGATCTTAAGAAAACAAGCAAAGTTCGGATCCCACAAATTGTTGCTTCGCTACACCAAAATACAACCGCATTATAGATTCTAAACATTAAAAATAAAAAAAAAACAAAGTTAAAATCGTCATATAATCTAATAATTTTTTTAAATTTTAAAAATAAAAAAATACAGTTCAAGAGAACGTTAAAGTTTCTTTTGCTGGGCCGCGGGAGTGAGGCCCAGAGAAGGTTAACGCATAATTACTATTTTAGCCTTCTGTTACCTTTCTGTGATCTACCCCCATGTGCTGCCGTTACGGGCCATTTATGTCATTCCGCTTGGTGATCGCAGCTGACCGCTAGAAAATGTTCTACTAGGGTTTACGAACAAGGGCGGCGATCGAGCCGAACTCCTTTCGCCGCCACCAAATCCAGTCTGGTTCGTCCGATTCCGATTCCGATTCCGATTCGAACCCTCGATCTCTTTTTGCCCCTGTAACTGCTGTTCTAATGCTCGCATCTGAAACTCTCTTAGCTATTTTTATGTGTATTTTTTAGCGGTTTGAACTTGCATTTGTTCTCGAGCGATTGTTTCTATCATTTTGGTCATTTCCACTGAAAGATTCTCTTTATATCTTCATTTATTTTGTGTATCTGGTGATCCTTTTTTAGGTATATATTAGGATCTCTGATCTTCATTTGTTATCTACGTTTTGGTATTCGTTTCCTTTTGATCGGTTTATGGTACAAATTAACATTCCGTTGACAATGGCATGAGATAAACTATGCTTTCTTAGTATATGTGATTTGCTGGTCTGTGATGTTATTTCTTTTTTTCTTAAGAACTTCTATCTAATTGTTATTGGTTTCTGACATCATTGTTTGTTTGATTAAAGGCTTTGTTCTACTTGAGTGGATTGGCCTCTTAGTTTCGATTGTTGATGTCACTTTTTATACCTTGCAGCACTGATGGCCACCGTCCCTGGCCCACTCATTTGGGAGATTGTGAAGAAGAACAATGCGTTCCTTGTGAAGCAATTCGGTAACGATACTGCCATGGTGCAGTTTAGCAAGGAGCCAAACAATCTCTATAATGTCAATTCCTACAAGCACTCCGGTAGGAAATTAGTCCTTGGTTTTATTTTTGTTCCATTCTTTTTAAGTATCTGAGCTTCATTTACATTTTGATGTGTTCATATATCTAATGAAAAATCACAGGGTTGGCAAACAAGAAGACAGTGACCATTCAGGCTGGAGGGAAGGACCTGTCCGTAGCAATTGCGACAACTAAGACAAAGAAGCAGAACAAGCCTGGTAGCTTATATCACAGATCAGTCATGAAGAAGGAGTTCTGTAAGATGGCAAAAGTTGTCATGAACCAGGTATCAGCTCCCTCTGTTTCTTAAGATCTGAATGTGTTATTAGATTGCTAGCATTATGGCACATCCTGTTTGCCGGTTCTTAGAATCGTATTCCTTTGACAAATTTCAATTGTAGCTGGTAGTGTAAATTGTACTTTATGATACATGCATATTTTGGTTTCTGACTTAAATATGTATTGATAGTTCTATAGGACTAAGCATGTCTAATAAGCTTACTGAGGTAAGACAATTTAGATCAAATTAATGCATATGTCTAGTTTTAAATTGTAGTTCTATTTCCTGAAGACCAACCATGTTTCTGTTATATTCTTACAGTCGTTTAATGCCTGTCTCTTCTGTCTTTACTACTCGGTAACTAGATGATGGTTCTTTTTTTTTTAGCTCAACTTTAAACAAATGAATTTGATATCCAAATTCCTAAGCTAAATTTTTATCTGTATTTTATTCATCTGTTCCCTATCTACTGATCATAGACTGTGAAGATTGAGCAATCACGCCCTTTTTGAACCTTGGACTGCCATATAGGCCATTCAGTTTAGTGTATTATTAACACATGAATGACACTAATTGAGTTTCTTTTTATTGCATGATCTGTGCATATTGACCGTGTTTTTGGTTACTTTAATTCACCTTATATGGCTATTTGTATTATCTGGGGCTTGTTTTTGGTGACATGATTGCTTTTCTTATCCATTCCAAATTTTGTTTGTATTTCTATGTTTTCATATATTGAATATTCTGAGTTATACTAGTCATATCAAGACTCATAAATTAGATATATTAGATTGATTAAATCATGTCCTTTCTGAAAAATAATTTAAAAAGAAATGATGGAAAATCAGGAAAATTAGAAAGAGAAAAAGGAAGATATGAAGTAAATTGGCAAAATGAAACCACTAAAGATCACAGTAAGATCAATAAATTTTGGAGACCCTGTGTAACATTATAGACAAACCATAATACTTGCTCGATGACCTAGTCCTAGCTAATAAGAAAAGTTGTCTCCCAATCTACACATATAATCCATGATAACTGAAGATGATGGTATCTATCCCCCAATCTACACATATATAATCCATGATAACTGAAGATGATGGTATAGCTTGTCAATTAGTTTGTAGGATGGAAGAGTACTTAATTTTGTGTTACTGTTATAATGCAAACGAAGCTGCATTTTTCTTGTAAGTTGTGGAACTTAAATTTCCTAGTAAATGAAGGGTGCATTAATCCTTATGGCCACTATGCTAAATTGGTTAAATTGTTCTCATGAAGAAGTTTCTTTTGGTCATATTTGATGATTTTTAAAAGAGTTTTTTTATTTCTAACTATTTTAATCTTAAGCATTTATAAAAATATATTATATATTAGATAGACTCTGTAGATGTTGTGATTAGATGAGATTAGTTGATTAGAATTAGTGGTACGAGGAGAGGTAGAGCGAGAACTAGGGATTTTTGTAGGAATGTACAAAGAGATTTGGGTGTTCTTAATTTAACTAGATGGAATAGATGCACATAGATGACCCAAATAGTTGGGATATTACGGTTTGTTATTGATCCTAGATGGACAGTTGTCTTCCACTTCTACATTTGATTGATTCAATCTGACATTTTCAGTTTGTAGGTCAAGCCAATAGTAGATTGTGGAGTCGGGTGCTCTTTGTCCTTTATGTGACTTGTTTTTTTCATATTATTCTTTAAGTTCCTTTGTTCTACATGCACAACTGTTCTATTATCTCACTTTGAGTATAGAATATTTCCTATACTTTCCCTTTTCTGTTTTATTTTTTATTTTTGGCACTCTACACCCTACACTCTACACTCCACGAAAGTGCTGCAATGGTGATCAGTAACATGTAAGAAGAGCCTCTCACGGGATTGGTTGTTCTATGAAATATTCTAGTTACGCTTGGCTTCTGAGCTATGTTCCCCTTTTTAGTTTGTAGGTCAAGCCAATAGTAGATTGTGGAGTCGGGTGCTCTTTGTCCTTTATGTGACTTGTTTTTTTCATATTATTCTTTAAGTTCCTTTGTTCTACATGCACAACTGTTCTATTATCTCATTTTGAGTATTGAATATTTCCTATACTTTCCTTTTTCTGTTTTATTTTTGGCACTCTACACCCTACACTCTACACTCGACGAAAGTGCTGCAATGGTGATCAGTAACGTTGCGCCTCTCACGGGATTGGTTGTTCAATGAAATATTCTAGTTACGCTTGGCTTCTGAGCTATGTTCCCCTTTTTTTGTCTAAATTCTCATTTAGAAAAAGGCATTCTCTGTTTTGCTACGAATAGTATTCTTTAATTTCCTCTGTTTCGGCAGTTATAATTTTTTCCTAATATTTCATTTCGAGTACATAACGCTTCCAGCACTTCTCCTTTCCTGTTTTCTTTTTGCCTTTTTGGTGCTCTACACTCTGTACACAACAGAAGTGCTGCTATGATGATCTGTAACATATAAGAAGCCTCTCTGTTCCTTTTTTCACCTAAATTCTCCTTTGGAAAACAATTTTCCTTTATGTAACTTTTTTTTTTCTTCTGATTTTCATTAATTTCTTCTGTTTGTAAATAGATCAATTGTTCAAATATCTCATTTTGAGTATAGAATGTTTCCCATACTTTTCTTTCTGTTTTCTTTTTTATTTTGGCACTCTACATTACACTCTCACTATACAAAAGTGCTGTGATGATGAGCTGTGACAAGTAAGAAGAGCATCTCATTTGATTGGTTCTTCGATGAGATATGCTAGTTATGCTTGGCTTCTGAGGTCAGTTCCTTGTTTACCCCTCACATTCTTTGTTTATAACTTAAATCAAAACTTTTCACCGATGGCGAATATTAATCATTGGGGATCTATGTTTAAAGCATGAGTTGATTTTTGTCTTGTGGCATCAAAACATTATCGCCCCTATACTAATATGTTATCTTATCGCATTGTATTTATTTTTCTTTGAACCATTCCGAGATCCTGTGACTAGTTTTGTATTTATGTAATATGAACTATTCCACCTCTCTTCTGCTATACTCCCACTGCTGATTCTGCATCTTAATGAACATAATTACTCAACCCAACAAACTTACCTAATATGAAATGTTCCATCTCCTGTTGCAGGTCACTGACAACCACTACAGGCCAGATCTGACCAACTCAGCTCTGGTGCGGCTGAGTGCGGTACATCGAAGCCTTAAGGTTGCCAAGTCTGGCGCAAAGAAGAGGAACAGGCAGGCTCTTAAAGTGAGAAGCTAGATCGATGCTTGTGTCCGTGGATGGTCTTATTTAGCTGTCCTTTATTTGGTTTTTGGTTCACTAAGTTTTAGTGGAAGAATTGCTGTCACTCGGAATTTTGTTAACTCGTTTTCTATTGTTGATTTCATTACAAGAGTTTTAATAATCTAGTTTTATTTGAGATTAACTTCTTTAATATTTGGCACATGATATCTTGATACAAGCAATGTTCGGATAGTAAGTCTTGGCACATTATGATCTTTGTTCATAAGAGCAAAGAATTGTTTTTGCTTCTTAAGCCATGATGAAGAGCCGTGTGTTTCTGGAAACCTTAGACAATACCAAACATGTTATACTAGCAATGTTTTGTGAAATGTATGAATTCAATCAATCTTCTCATTATATGTCAATCACAGCTTCATTTGAAATTAGATTCTGTTCAACTTTAAATGAACAATACAAGGAACATTGTTTATTTCTCTTTGGATATTTTTTTTATTACAAAAAAAAAGTCTGAGAGTCATTGTTTATCTGTAGCAATTGATTCTCCATGTTTTGCACCTACAGAACCTGTAGGTGCAATCAGGAAGGGAGTATTATCCATCTTGTGAGTGTGGCATGTGGTATTGTAGATGGTTCTGTAGGTGCAATCAGGAAGGGAGTATTATTGTCCATCTTGTAAGTGTGGCATGTGATATTTATTATATATAGATGGTTCTGTAGGTGCAACCACGAAGGGAGTAGTGTTATCCATCTTGTACGAGTGGCGTGTGGTATTATATATAGATGGCAGGTGACATTTGCAGAGCTAATCAACATCAGAACCAATGGGTCGAAAGTCATCCTTTTCTGTGGGGGGGGGCCCATATCGTCTCTCTCTCTCTCTCTCTCTCTCTCTCGTGAAAGAGAGATGGAGAAGAAGGGATGGCAACAAGATTCGATTGGTGTGGTTTTGAGGGCAACTCCCTGTCTGTGACAGGAAGCGAGCGCTGTACTTTTTTCTTGGAGCCGGAGAGATGGCATCATGTTGAATGCGAGAGAGAGAGAGAGCAACGTCAGATAGTGCTGACTCGACAATGACACGGTGCCAACTAATTTTTTTGGTGCTCCTCGTCGACCGACCTGAGGAAGGCATCGGCGATAGATAGTTTCTTTTGTTATATCAACAGACACCGAGTATATCGACATGGACAGGAAGAAAAATAGAATGCATGGTGGATCTGATTCCCACGTCATGAGCCGACATTGTTTTGATTGATTGAGAGTTGGATTAGATACTCATTCCCCACAGTTCAGAATTAAATATGAGAGATGATACAGACAGTAGAAATTGGTTGCCAAGTAAAATGCTTTGTTTTTTTTCTTCTTTTCAATTAGCTCGAGAGTCAAAAATTGATTAGCTGAATCAAACATGACATTCCTGCAAATTTAAGCCAGGAAATGTACAAAAAAGGCATTCTTTGTATTAGCCAGCTGTTTTAGGGTCTTCTTGTGCAGATTTTATATCGTGCATTTATTAGCTACGGAGTTACTGGTCATGCCATATCACAAGAACTACGTGAAGGTAACAAATGGTCAACAACAGTAGCTCAAACCTCATCTTTCATTCTTCTCTTTTGTCGTCACGAGGCTATTGTTCTAATAGTTAATTGGTGCCCCGGTATCATTCATTTCAGTGTCTCCACAGGTCTTGCTTTTGATTCGATGTGCCGTGTTCTCAAAGCTTCATAACTGAGCTGTCCGTGGGTGTAAAAGGCCCCCACTCGCAGCATCACAGCTCTGGTAGCTTCTTCGATTCTTCTGATCATGGAGTCGTTGAAGCAACACGTCCAATGAACCCCTCTTTGTATCACCGGAAAGTATCCCTGCCGGCCGTCTGCGCCAATTTGTTTTCATGTCGGTTGGTCTCATCTGGAACTTGCACGCGTTCATTTGGTAAAACCCGATTGTATCCTCTTTTTGACGTTCCCAGTAATTAAAAACACCTACTTTAGTTTTCTGTATTCAATTTACTCTCTCACTAATCATTATATTTCTCTCTCCCTTTTTCTATTCTCGCCTTTATTGTTTCACGGGTTCTTTGTGATATGATGCCCCTTTAGGTCTCATTTATTCTTGTTACAACAATATCGAGTATTACCAGTCGCAGTAATACTAACTTCAGACGGTGTGGATGGTGGGAGAGATCACCGAATCAACTACATTGCTAACCTTTGCTTCACTGCACCGGCAGCAGCGATTGCATGAGGTCGAAGCAATTATTATCATCAAGGAGGATTTCAAGAAGAAAGAATGATGATGATGATGATGATGGCAGCTCACAATTTCAATAAAGATAGGTGATGATAATGTCGGGTTGTTTCGGATCTCGTTCCAACAAAGAAAGAAAGAAAAAATTGCACACACACACACAGCGGCTTTCTTCCATCGCAAGAAACAACAGAGAAGAGCAAATGCAACAGTTCCATTTCTCGATGGAAATCATAGCATCCGGGGAGGTTTGCCGCAAAGGCTACAGTTTCCATCAAGTACAAGAAGAGCACAAGAACACAGATCGGAACAAACACACAAAATATACAATGCAGGCAGAAGAAGACACTTCTTCTACTTCTTACCGTCCCCCACACGCTCACTTCCAGCCGATACCATCTTCCCACATGCGACGCCCACCGGGAGCGCAGCAGGGTACTCCACGGGCGCCACCGGGCGCCGAGAGACCAGCGCAAGCCACATGAACACCACGAAGAACGCTACCATCGCGCCACAAGCAGCAGCGAACAGCATCGCCATGAAGACTCCCCAAGGGTACGACGCCCTTCGTGGATGAAGAAGCGGAGGGCTCTCGGTGGGTCGCGCCAGGAGTGAATTGGGATTCAGAGGCTCGGAGTGCATCAGATATGGCGATCCGTGCTTCGATGTAAAATTCCACGAGTACAGAGTGCTGGTCTTCGTTGAGTTTGCATTCCAACAACTCATGCCCACTGTCACTGCCTCCCGCCACAAGGCGTTCGACAGATCGACCGAGCAGGAGATGGAAGAGTTCATCGGCCTCGATGAATCCCTCGAGTGGCTCAGCCTCACTTCGATCCTCTTCGATTTCCCATCGTAGTCGATCCATGACTGCAGCTTATCTTCGACGCCAGAAAGATTGCTGCTTTTCTTCAAAGCTTGGCCACCGACATCGATTTCGATAAGGGTTCCGCTTCCATTGCTGTATTTCTCGCGGTTTGACCTCCCAAACTTCACTGCCACGAGACTCGTCGAGAGCCCAAACCGATCCGACTCCGGAGGAACGCTGCTTGGTATCAGGAAGAAAGCGAGAACCTGACCGTCGCCCGGAGGGATGGAGAACGACAAGTAGGAGGAGAACCCAGGCGTCGTCCCCAAGAACCTGATGGACTTTCGGTACGCGATCCGCCCCGAGCTCGAGTTCGCCGGCCGCGTGATCCTCACCGCCGACGACCCACTCACCTCGGCGTCGCCGTACAGCTCGAACTCCGACTCGAAGGTCCGATTTTTCTCAAACCCGTCGAAAGAGAAGCAGAAATCCGTGGCCCTATCCAGCGCCTGACAACTCCGTCCCGACAAGAACACAACAAAGAGGAGGTGGGCGACGAAGAAGAAGGCGGAGGCCATCGCAGAGATCTGGCAGCTTCGAGGCAACTCCCTTTCAAAGTTCACACCTTTCTTCTTCCATAGCACCAAATCGCCAGTCGGAAGCTATCTCCCACGGCGTTCGGCAGAACAGCGGTGGATCTGAGTGGGTAGATGTCGGCCGCACGAGCGACTGAGGGCTGTGGGTGGATTAGGTTAGGGTTAGGGTTGGCGCTTTGGGCTGAGGGGGGAAAGGAAAAGGAGAATTAATGCCGTGGGCGAGGCGGACGGAGCCCGAGAATAATCTCACTGACACAGCTGCTTTACTCTTCCGCCGTAGTAGAAAAAAGGAAACCAAGGAGAAAAAGGTATATAAAAGAAGAAGATGATGTTGATGATGGCAATGTAGCCGTCTGATTTCTTAAGCGAGAAGATGGACGGACGGATGTAAAGTACCGTTGTGCTGCTGTCTTCAAGACGCCCGGGTCCCGCAAGTGCCGGGTACCGGCCGTCGAATAGCCGCTCGGGTAGGTCACTGGGTTACGAACGTCAATGTGTCTTGTGGTTCTGCAGACCGCGCTGTTGTGATTGACTGAATCACCCCGGTGTTACTTCCGGGATGATGTGGATTCTCGCGGAGCTGATACCCGTGGGAGTCCACGCCACACCGGAAGGGGTTCCGGGGTGATTCAGTCAATCCGGGATAGATTGTATTCTCTTCTTTTAACTTTGGGTTGTCTTTTCTGAGGCCAGGTTGCGAGCGCCACGCTGCTGCCAGCCAACGAGGTTTTGGCAGCGAACGAGGCGTCGATCGGCGCGTGATGGCTGGTCCTGCCCACGGCTCGGGCTTCCGTCCGGCGGTCGTGCGATTGGAGGAGGAGGCGCGACGAAGCAGCAACTGATGACACCCCGGCCGCAATAATTGTGGCGTAACTCCACGACAAACGCAAAAGGCTGCCTGCACACGACAGCGCGTGGATGGCGACCGTGGGAATCAAAGTAGCCTCCCTCGTTCACATTCTGTCGAAGACCTTTCCTGCGTGGCGGTTGCGAATCCAGAATGAGCCCATTGGAGCAGACGGCGAGTTGGGCCACGGAGCCCAAGAAGGGGATGGGGGAGGCATTGAGGAGATTGTGTTGTCTACAATGGTAAACTTGCGGTCTCTTCTTTCATCCGTCAGCGCTCGGTGGACTACGGAGCCCAGATTGCGGTTAGGCGGTCGGTAGTCCTGCTAGTATTTCTTCGGACGCAGAAAGTAAGAGAGAGGAAATTAACGGAAGCCCCGGCCATGGAGACCGAACCGGAGACCGTCGTCGATCCCGCCCCTTCGACGGCCTCTCCTTCTTCCCCTGTCGTCATCGTGGACGGCCAGGCCGCCGGATCGGCGTCCGCGGCGGCGGGTGAAGGGAGCAGCGGCGACGGGGCGGTGCGCGATGGACCCCCGAGCGGAGGCGGTGCGGCGGCGACGGAGGACCGGGTGAAAGGCCCCTGGTCGCCCGAGGAGGACGCGATCCTGAGCCGGCTGGTGACCAAGTTCGGGGCGAGGAACTGGAGCCTGATCGCGCGTGGGATCCCCGGGCGGTCCGGGAAGTCATGCCGCCTCCGGTGGTGCAATCAACTCGATCCTTACGTCAAGCGCCGGCCTTTCACTGGTACTTCCTCCAATAACTTGTTTGCATCTTCTCCCTTCAATTGTTTATAGCTGTCGATGGTGCTCTTTTACTGTCTATCAATACAATATTGGCGAATCCACCAAACCCTCGAGACGAGAACGATGAGATTTATAGGTTTCTTTTGGACATTAGCATCGATCTCCATCTAATCTAGAAGGATTTGGTGATAAACCTCATTCTTGTGATTTGGGAGTTTGAGTTCATAGTCTTGCGGGAATAACCTGAATTAATAATCTTTTCCTTGGGTGTTCTGATGGCAAGTTGGTCCTCCTAATTTTATTTTCATTTACCACATGATAAAAATTCATTTGTGCTGCTAAATGTTTGAGAGATTATGCTGCACGAAAATGGAATGGTAGGGTTGGTGGAAGGACAAATGCTCGAAGCTGTGTGCCCTCAGTATTGGTAATTATGCTTGCTTTTCTTCGAACAATGTTCAGCAATAGGTTTGGAGCAATGATTCTTATGCACATTGGTTTTTTTTATAAATTTTGCTTCTCAATTCTACCGCAATGGAACAGTGCGTAACAGAGTGAACTTCCGATAGTAATCAAAAGATTGTGGATGTTTTCTTGCATCCGCATCTAACGTTCTAGAATAAACCTTTCGGCCGCATTGGTTTAGGGCTAAGCCTCTTTAGCTAAGACGTTGTTTAATAGATAAAGGCAGGTTATTTGAGGATGATAACTAACAAGAGTAGTAATGAAGATTGGAATGAAGGAAGAACTGATACAGAAAGGGGATGCGAGAAGATAGACAATAGTAGTTTATACTATTCCACGACCTTCCGTGGGTTATATTCTCCTATGTTCTTCGAGATAAATTCTTGTTTGCCATAATAATTTGTTTTATCTTATAGCTCTTTCTTGTTTGGCTACATAAATCCTTAAGTCACCATCATCGCTTATTGATGCTTAAACGAGATCTATGTTAGGGATATAGGAGGTGCTCGAACCTCAAGGTTAGTTTGTTCTCTTTGGGGAAACTTTTAGTTGCATGATCGCAAAGTGACTAATCATGACAGCTCAGACAAATAAGTATAATGATAGCTCGGCAGGGGAGAAAAATTGCCACTAAAGATGGTCGCACCAGTTTGTGGTGTCAATTTTGTTAAAATTAATTGTTTTGTATTTCTAGCATCCATTCATTGATTAAATCAAGGTCTGTCATACCGAAGCGTACCGCTCGGTACGGGCGGTACGTACCGGTTCGACAGGTTACCAGTACGTGGATCGCCCGCTACCGAGTGGTACGTACTGGTTTCGACTGTAGCACTGTAGCAGACAACAGTGCACTGTAGCACTGCTACAGTGCTCGGTACACCCGTACCGTACCGAGCCCAGATCAAAACACCGGTACGGTACGGTATTGCGAACTGGATTAAATATATTTATTTAGAAGTAGAAATATTTCAATGGAAGAGCTTTAGGTGGCTCTACATTCATTGCCTTTATGACTCGTGTTTTGTTCCAACCAACACCCTTATTTTTAGATCCTATTAGTTCTTCTCAATATGAAAGGGTGTGTAATTGTCGGAGGTTGTCCCAACCAACACCCTTATTTTTTAGATCCTATCAGTTCTTCTCAATATGAAAGGGTGTGTAATTGGATAAGAGGGAGGAGCGTAGGATAATAAGCAAGCTTGCATCATAGTTCATGATAAGAAGTGCTTAGTAAATGTTAAGTTAAATTAGCATTCTGAAATATGTTTAGACAACAACTAAAAGTTATAAATGCTACAGGATACCACATGGGAGAATGAGAAGTGAGAAAGATTCTGAGTTTGGCTTTTAGAGAAAATAAGAAAGCTGCCTCATTTGCTAATCTATACGCATGTAACAAAACCATTCTTGAGGGTTTGGTCTGCTGAGATAAGATAATGTGAATGCTTGACATGAGTATGACTTCCATACTCCTCTGTTGCTGATGTAATTTCTGTTTAACGCTAGTGAACGAATGAATGTCTTCTCTTTTAAACAAGAAAAAATAGTATGACTGGTTATTATAGCCTGTTTATCTCATATTTTATGGGAGTTCTTTAGTTTCTTTATAGAAGTTGCAATTTGTTCTTTATTCTATTATACTTAACCTATGTCAGGGCTAACCGGTAGCTTTTGCATTTAATTATGCTAGATGGATTTTCATCTTAGACTAATTATGATGATACTTAATCTTCTTTTGGAAGTGTTCAGCTATAACATTTAATAAACAAGTTTGGTTGTGTCTATTACAGATGAAGAGGACCGTATCATTATTGCTGCTCATGCGATCCACGGTAACAGATGGGCATCAATTGCAAGGCTTTTAGAAGGGAGAACTGACAATGCTATAAAGAACCATTGGAATTCCACTTTGCGACGTAGATGCAATGAAGAAGCTGAACGGTGTAAAACAACTGCATCTGATGCTTTGAAGGATGCCACCATTGAGAAAACCAAAGGTTCTCTGGATGAATCTCCCTCTTTTAGTTACAGCAATTCCTTCAAATCCATGGAAGCAAGAGAAGCTAGTTTAAGGGAAAATGCTTTTGATGATTCCACAGAAGTTGTCATCATCAAAGATGAAGAAGCTCCAAAGCCTGAGATAAAAGACCCACCTTACCTCTACCGGCCGGTTGCAAGAGTGAGTGCATTCAGCCCGTATACTCGTATGCCTGGTCGGTCAGCTGGTCCTAAAGTGTCAAGGGGAGATAAACTGGGTCATCCGCTGTATGAAGTCTTTAAACCTGGTGGTGGCATCTGTAAATTGCTCAACAGTACTTGCTGTGAACCTCAAGTTCCACACCAGTGTGGGCATGGTTGCTGCAGCACTCCGGCTAAGAGTCATTCCGGTACCTCTCTCTTGGGTCCAGAGTTCATCGAGTTTGTGGAGCCACCACCAATTTCAAGCGATGATTTGGCTGCCATCGTGTCAGATATTAGCAGCATCGCATGGTTCAGAAGTGGCTTGAACAGTAGTAACACCGGCATGTTTGCTAGTCCACCTGGACAGGTAGATTCACAAGTACATATCTAACAACTATAGCACGGGAAGGATCTCCATCATCATCTCGGCATCTTGAAGACAATTTTGTAAGCTATGTCAATGAGCATGATGAAGCGGCAGTTAGCATCAGAAACGAAGGGAATCCATTAAGAATGACTGGAAGTTAAGTCTCCATTAGCGACGGTGCGAAAGTTGTCTCACATTCTGATGATGCTGATGTATAATTAGCGAAACAGAATGGTTCAGTTTTCAGACTTTTCTCCAACATCTACGAGTAAGAAGACAATATGAAGTAAGATCCTTTGGAAATTTTGGTACTTGTAGCCTTGTTAGTTCCTTTTTGCAATTTGTGATAGTTGTAGATGAGGTCTTAATACTTTTTGATCCTTTTATGGAAGGCAGTATGCATCTCTTAGCCTGAAAACTTTGAAGCTTTATGGCCTTGATATCAAGCTTTATATCATTTTTCTGTGACATAGAAGAACAGATTTGAAGATTTTGTTGCTCTCCATACAGTGAATGTCCTCCTAAATTTACCTTTTGTTTTAATAATGCATTAAAGTTCCCTCGAACGGAGTTGACTCGATTAAAAGCATAGTTATCAGAATCGGATCGAAAAAGATGGTCAGTCTAGAAAATTGAACCATTAATTGGTCTAATTTAATTATTAAAATGATGAATTCAAAAATCAGAATGAACCGATCGGCTCACTCAATTTTTGGATCACCCACATGAATAGGTTCCATCCGGTTTGTAATATAATAAGATATTACTTAAATATCATTAATTTAAAATTTTTATTATTCATATTTAAAAGGATATTTACTTTGAAATTAGGGTTGATATTATCAATTTTATAACTTTCTGTATAATTTTTTTAATTAATTATAATTTCTTATTATATATAATGTCAAATAATTTAATATATTTAAAAAAACATCTTTTAATTAAACCTACGATTCGATCGGTTGACCCGTCAATGTAACCCGCGACCTAAACTTTGACCTAACGACTTTCCGATTCTGTTCTAATAACTATGATTTAAAACCGAGAATTGCGCGGGACGGAAGGAATCAGATTTTTCCTTCTTCTGATCTCTGTCTTTCTTTTTTGTTTCTCGAATTCTGATGGTTTCCTTTTGCCACTAAAAGAACAGAAGCGGAGATTTCAGTCCCCAAAACTTCCTCTCTTACAGGGATCAATACAATTCGGCCGTCAGGTGGGGCAGCGACTGCGGTGGCGACACCCAACTCCTCCTCGTACAGGGAGAGTAATCCGTAGCACTTCGTGTCCCGCACGGCAGCGGTTTTGACGACCCGAACCTTTTATACATAAAACCCTAAACCTCGACGTCTCCTGTCTTCTTCCTCCTCACCTAGTTCAAGAAACCCTCTCCTTCCTCTCTTGCTTCATGGGTGGAGGGCTCTCCCGTCATGATTCGCCCTCTGTGGCTGACACAAGCGCCCCATCCAATCTCAATAAAGATCAGGTACTGCGCCTCGAGAGGCTTTGTTTCCCGTTTGATGTCTGACGATTGTCTGATGTCCCATGTTCTTTATTTCCTCTGTTCTCAAGGTTTCGATTCTGGTTTCTGTAATCTGTGCGGAAAGCTGCATCCTTTACATCTGTGTTCTAGTCTCTGATGCAAATAACCATGAATAGAACCAGTTTGGGTTTTACTCTCTCTCTCTCTCTCTCTCTCTGTAATTTGGTCGTGTATCTGGAGAAATTTGCCATGATTGTGCAGAAATTATGCTGCTTGATGTAACCTTTAAGCATTCATTCGATCTGCTTCTTTTCCTGTGTGTGATCAGATGTTGCGTTCAGATGAACTATTTTCTTCTTAAACTTCACCATAATGATTTATGCCTTCAGTAGTTTGATATGAAACTGTTCTTGTGATCATTCTAACTGGCTTTTATATGTCGAACCAAACAGATGCTTGCGCAGGCAGAGAAAGAAATGGGCTTCAGAATAGATCATTTAAACCGGTAATCATTGATTTGTCGATGAAAACTATCTCGATCACTATTCATTATACAACCTCCTTTCTTCATTCTTGTCTATTTTAAGGTTGACATATTGAATTTTGTATGATACTGATCATAGAAGAAATCATAAAATCCAACTAATATTTGCAACAATATTACGATATGTCACTTAATGTCTGTTTAATTATCTCTTCTTATTAAAACCACCAAATCAGAATATTGTGTTCTAAACACAAATGCTAACCAGTTTATGGTTTACTTTTTGATATAGGCTTGCTCAGACCTGTTTCAACAAGTGTGTTGACAAAAGGTATGCTACACATTGGCTCATCTCTGATTGTAACTTACTTGTTCTTTTTCTTGAGTGACCATTGAATGTTTATTCATGTAATGAATCAAAATATGCATTGGGGATGAAATTGATAACACAAGTTAATCATGCATACAGATTTCGGACCACATTTGGCATATTTCATTCTTCATTCCAAAAACCTCTGTCAAGAGTTATACCAAATTATAATGTCAGGTTTTCTTGATGTTTCCTGTACAAGATACAAAGATCCCGAGCTCTATATTGGCGAAAACAGTTGCGTTGATCGTTGCGTTTCAAAGTATATTCAGGTAAGTTAATCATATAAACACTCTATTTCAGCATTTATCGAGGATTAAATAACCATTTTTACTGTTTTCTTGGGAGTCATTTATCTTCATTTTCTTTTTGATCAGAAAGAAACAAAAAATCAGATGAGTGGTAATTGACAATTGACAGTGGTAATAATAAATGTTATCTTTTCTTAATGATATAGTTCTTTTTTTTTTCCAAATTTTCCTATTAAAATTGGAAAGAGTGTTTTTTTTAATATTCTGGGTCTTAAAAAATCTCACTTAAATCCTATTTTCACTGCCCAAAATCATTTTTTCAGGTGACAAATATAATTGGACACATACTGGCTTCCAGCAAGCCACCAGTTTGAAGCAGCTGCTGCTTGAGAGCAAATAGGTCCATTCTGTCTTCATCTGCTGCCAACATAATGAATGATGATAGCACCTCCAAAATTGATTTGGAAATGTTTGATATCTATTTCCTTATTACCAATTCTTGAGTTATTTGATTACCAATTGAATATATAATACCTTATTTCTTCTTTTATATATATATATATATATATATTGTGTCCAATTATGTGGGGTTCCAGTAAACGACAAGGTTGTGGGGAAGCAGAATAGACACCGTCTTTGGCCATTTCAGGTGACAGCCGTCATCGATGTCCGCCGCTCGATGGCATCAAGGACATGTTTTTATCCTCATCCGGAGGCGCATCGGCTCCTCCTCCTTCGGCGGCATCACCAACCCCCAAATTTCCACCTCAAAAGCCGTCTCCCATCGCCCATACACCCTACTTTGTTGTGATTGGTTGCCACGGACGAGGAATGGAAATGGGAGCAGGCGACGGCGTTGCTGACGGTGGGATGAGCGGCATGACGCCCCCTCCCGGTGGCATGCCCACCTCGTGCATGGGCATGATGCACATGACCTTCTTCTGGAGCACCCGCGCGCAGATCCTCTTCTCCTGCTGGCCCGGCGACCGAGGCGCCGGCGCGTACGTCCTCGCCCTCTTCCTCGTCGCCGCCGCCTCCGCCCTCGTCGACTGCCTCTCCGCGGCCCTCCACCGCCTCTCGCGGGGGGACCGCGTCTCGCTAGCCCTCCTCCGCACCGCGCTTCACGCCACCCGGATGGGCCTCGCCTACCTGGTCATGCTCGCCGTCATGTCCTTCAACGTCGGCGTGCTCATCGCCGCCATCGTCGGCCACGCTCTGGGGTTCCTCCTCACCGGGAGCGGGCTACTGAAGCGGGCGGGGCCCAGTAGTAACGGGCTTATGATGAAATAGGATGAATTTAATGTGTCTTCAAGTCCGTCCATTATTTACGAAGATGCTTGTGTTAGCCACTTGGCCTGCATTTGTACCAATCAATGTATGCTTGTTTTAGACTCCGAGAAGCGCAGCCCACAGTATTATGTTGTGTGTGTAATATTATAATATGGCAACAAACGCGTGCATTAGTCGGTGGAATACTGTTTGGTCTCGTCGTGTGGCCCATGTGGCCCATCACGATGTTCGGCCCATCGAAGCCGAACGACGTGCCCTAACACCACCAAGCTGTCCTGTTCTCAGCTCGATGTGCGGCCTCTTGTTTCCGCCGATGGCCCAAGAAAGGAAGCGTGCGCTGTGCCCGCGAAGGACTCGCCCCAACCCAACTGCACGAGAGATTTAACGGCAGGGAGAGCCCCCTTCTTTCTTCGTTGGACGAGACCAGAGGAAGAGTATGGGAGGCGATCGGAAGATCGGGGTGGCGCTGGACTTCTCCGGGAGCAGCAAGCGGGCGCTGCAATGGACCATTGACAACCTCCTCGACATGGGTGAGACCCTCATCGTCATCCATGTCCTGCGCCCCAAGTCGTCGTCCGGCTCCAAGCACTCCGATTCTCCTCGTATGCCCCGCCCTAACCTCTTCGTTCATAGATCGAAATCTGTCTTGCTTACGATGTGTTTATTTTGTGTGCGTTTGCGCTGTTCGTTGTTAGCTTTGATCCCCCTGACGGAGTTCCGGGAATTGGAGGTGATGAAGAGGTACGACGTGGAAGTGGATATCGACGTCCTCGATATGCTCGACACCGCGTCCAGACAAAAGGAGGTCAGTCCTCCGGCCACCCCCTTGCGCTTTCTTCAACTAAGTACTTACCCTCTGATTTCTCATGTTCTTTGTCACCATCTCCATATCTGCCGATGAAATGAACGGATCAGGCGACGATCGTGGTGAAGTTGTACAATGGAGACGCGAGGGAGAAGCTGTGTGAAGCCGTGGAAGAGCTGAAGCTGGACTCGCTGGTCATGGGCTCCCGAGGTCTTGGCCAGATCCAGAGGTAACACGATTCATACAGAAGCTTCACCTTTCTCTGTTTCATGCATCACGTTTATGCCCGACTGTTTTCAATCCACCATTCATGGATCGCAGCAGTCTCTGAGCCTATAAATTGTGAGATTTGAGACGCAATGAACTGGTAAAGCGCTTGCCTGTGGTATTGCCATAGATGTGGTCAACCAAACTAGACAAAATTAAATATCATAAGTACCTTGAGATTTGAAGTTAACATGAAATTTTACTATCTAATAGTTTGAAAGTGCTTATAATTGATCTCCCATGATGAAGAATTTGATTTTCTTTATGGCATCGAACCATATTATTCTTACGTTTGTTTTCTGATACGTTCTTTGGTTGTAAATTTCTGTGTTTCTCTTTTGGTCTTGAAATCTTCTCTCCCCATCAACCAAGTCGTTAGAGTCCAATCAAGTGGTACTAGTGTTTTGGATATGTACCATAGCATATAGGATGATGGCTACAATTTGGAGCTGTCATATAACGTGGATATTGCCCTTACTTGAGAACCACCAGCTATTAATTGCTGGGTCCTCCCAAAGTCTTTAAAGAAAAGTTGTTAGACGTTGCTTTCCATGCATGATGTTTGACTGGGTAGTCATCCATTAGCATTGCCTACAGAAAAGTCATGCTTGAAATTTAGGTAAAAGAATGTAAGAATGGAATCATTTTTTGTGGTCTGGGTCTGCTTATTGAAGCTTCGGTAATGATAAATGAAATGTAAACTTATAGTTGTCTGACATTAATAAAATAAAAATTCTAGATCAGAGGCATCGGTTAGTTCCCTTATGTTGACTCTAGCCTCTCTGAGAACCAAACCATGTTTATTATCTTCTGTATGTTTCCTTTTGGGGAACTTTACCTAGTCATGAAATGTTCTGTTCTCCATTGGAAGTTTATCTTTGATCATATTACTTAGATTCAGATATTTCATGTACTTCTTGCTGTTGGAGTGGAGACTTCTGTATTGGTTTGAAATGTGTTCGTGGAGACTATGTGGTCTATAGGCACATCCAATGACCTTTATTTTCTCTTTTATATCAATAATGGGTTTTTGGGAGAACACTTCACAGGAAAATCGTACTGAGACCAATGGTTAGTCACACCCAATGTGCTTTTGAATAGAGAGGCTCAAAACCGGCAGATCATCTCTTTCCAAAATTATTATTCATATTTCTCCTCTGTGGGAATATCTGGAAGTTGCAACCTGAAGTCTGCCACATGTGATGATTGTTGGTCTTAAAGTATGCAGATAACACTTTGTATCTGGAATTAGAGGAGCATAAGGACCCTCCCTGTATGCTATGGAGGTGACTCAAATCTGTCTGAAGGTCAAAATCGAAGATGTGCACTGTGCATAAGGGATTTCTGAGATTATCTTGAATATTCTTTTAAGTAGTTAATTAATTGTAGTAATTTTGGGGTTAACACCTATTTAGGCCGATCCATATGGAGCATTATGATTTTGTTACCAGCTTTTTGTCATTTTGTATCTGACATACTTTTGCAATGATTTATTTCGCCTTTGATAGTTAATAATTGCACATAATTTTGTCTATAGAAGATGAGGGATGCATTTATGAGTCTAGATCGTTTAGCTAAGCATTTCCTAATAATCATGGAAATCATGTTATGAGTTGGATTAGAAAAGTGTCAAATTTTCCTGAATCTTAGAAATAAATTGAAATGGTTTCCTTATTTGATTCCGAGAAACGGAAAACTGAGTGGGAACTGTTTACTAGTAAGTATTGAGCTTAAACTTATCCACTGAATATGTTAATTTGCAGCCTCAGTCTCTGCAAAATGGCATATGAGTTCAGTGATGTTGCTCAAAGCTTGTGAGGCTCCATGTTGAACCAAGCTGTATCCGACAAAAGATTTTGTATGGTGTTGTTTTCATATTTAGGCTTGGATTTGTTTTACTTGTTTTCTCTAACAGAAACCCTAATGCATTTACCAAACTAGGATGATATATCATTCTCGCTTGCATCCCAATTTTATTTTCCAGATAAGCCTGATCATGAGTTAGTATCTACTTCTCATTTGCTATTAAAGGTCATGTCTAGAAGTGGTTGCAACTAATAAGATACGCCTTTGGTCTGAAACACCTATCTGAGACACATTTGTCAAGGTACAATTTGGAAGAGTAAACCTTGGATCAGTTATAGATGTGTCAAAATGAAAGAGTAGAGAGGTTCATGTATACACAAGGCTCTTATGTACTACACATTGGATGTTTGCTCTGACACCATTTGTGATGTTGTTTACTCGTTTCTTCTTATCTTCAGTTCATATTGAATGCTTAGTGGTTTTCTTGTAGGTCACTGATGCTTTAAAAATCTGAACGGTAGGTAGTTAAAAAGTTAACATATATAAAATATTTGTCTATGAAATGAGAATGTTGAAGTGGATTTGTCTAGAATTAGAAGAAGATAGAAACTAACGAGTCATTGTAGATGTTATGAATTTGTGCAAAAATGAGAAAGACCTATGGATGTTTAAGATGCTATGTTTTAGGAATAAAATGAGAAAGAATTACTTAATGATATGAAAATGTGCTAAGAGAACCAGTATACATGATACGAGAAGATCGAAGAGACATGAACGTTTTACTAGAGGCTATCAATAAAATTTTTTAATGCTCTTAATTCACTTAAAATATATCTTTTATACAGTTCATTGATGATAAAAGATTGACTCCAAATAATTGAAACATCATGTTCTTAGCTAATTATAAAGGGGCTGAAAATTTTGTTTGATACCGTTAAGCAACATTTTTTTTTCTTTCAACAAACATGAGAATGTTATTTGCAGCTTTGATGCATAAATTTACTCCACATAGCTGTTGAAAGTTAAACATCAACCACAGCAACATATTAATCTCACTAGTATTTACCTCTTTATCTCACATGTTTCTTCTTTTATGTTTCTGCAGGATTTTACTGGGCAGTGTATCGAGCTATGTTCTGTCACATGCACCATGCCCTGTTACTGTTGTCAAAGATACAAACCTCAAGCGTTGATGCGTCCGCTGCCCTAATAAATTCATACAGTGCAAAAAGGTTTGAGAGTGAACAGCCCCACGATGACATGGTGAATTTCTAGTTACTTCTATGAACCTGCGATTGTGTGAGACGTGTGCAAAGACTTGGAAACCATCTTATAGTGCTTTATATGTTTGCGACGAAAAACTTCTAGAATAAATTATAAGCAGTGTGAGTCCGTTGGATCTCCTTTTTTGATCGTCATCTTATTGCTGTCTTTGATCTGAAATGGTTTCTTATGCTATGCTATTTCGCTATTTCTGTCTCCACAGAAGAAATATATTATTTTTTAAAATTGTCAGCTAGTCTAACTGATAAAATTTTTGACAGTTTATCCTGCAAATTCGTCACTTACTCTTTATAAAGATTCATCATGTTTAAGATTTATATCAAGTTGCTTCTGTTGTTTTCTAGCTCATATCTTTCATATGATGTACATTGTAGCAGCACATATCAATTTATTATAATTATATTATTATAATCATTTCTGGAAGCTTGTTAATTTAATTGCAAGGTAATCGTAAACCTTACAATAATATATATGTTTTTGCTACACCTGACAAGTGTTGCAATAATAGATTGCTAATGATTAGTATTAGTTGAAAGGGTTAATAATTGAAGGCCGAGACGCTCTCTAAGTATCTTTTAATCACAATCATAGAAAGGGTTAATGATCAGTGTTAGTATTAGGAATGGACGGCTGAGATGTACGAAGTGGAGGGGTTACACTTGAATAGAGAACTTGGACAGGATCCGCGCAAAATATGATAACTATTCTTGTTGGCCGACAACGTACGGCATATCCAACAAACTCTCTCCCTTTCTTGCCTCCGAAGCTCCATTCTCTCGCTCGCCATGGAGGAGGAGGAGGAGGACGAGATCCACGAGCACGAGACCCGGAGCCCGCCGAGCACCGGCCTCGATGCAGGCGGCGGGGAGACGAGCATCGACATCACGGCGCTGGACGGCATCGTGAACGTGAACGCAATCTTAACCCTCGCCATCTTCGTCGGCCTCGCCTGGAACCCCTCCTCCTCCGACCCCGGCGACGAAGGACTCTCACCGCCCAACTGCGTCGCCGGGGCGCAGGTGGAGAAGGACCTCGTCTCCTTCCATGTGTTCGCCTTCGCCTCCTTCCTCTTCTCCAGCCTCGTGGCCCTCTGCCTCAAGCAAGCCGTCCACCTCACCCGCCCTCACGGCCGGTCGGCGCGCGTCAACAGGGCGCTCCTGCGCGCCGGGATCGTCGCCTCCGCCGTCGGCTCCGTGTTCGGATGCGGGTTCCTGATGCTGGCCCTCGTCAACGTGGTCCAGATCAAGCTGGGGACGCTGGGGTGCAGCGGCCCCGCCCTGGGCGCCGTAGTGCCGCTCGTCACCCTCATCCCCGCCGCCATGCTCATCTACTCCGCCATCGTCTTCTACGCCTTCACTCGCTGAACTCGTCCGATCCACTCACAAACCATTTCGAGTACTACGATTTAGACCAATCAGGTTCGTGCATTCACTCGTTACTCTCTACGATCCACTTCGTATAAACCACCATAATGAAGCTGGCGATGGAATTATTATGTAGGTCATGATCTGATCATCGCTCTTTCTACTTCTGCTCTTTATTATCCGGTGATTGAATTATTACGATTTGACTGATGGATTAGAATTCTCATCACCTTCACATGTATCAGAGAAGACAGCACACTGCACGATTCATGGTGTTCACAAGAAGCATGGGCAGGAGACATGGTAATTCAAACATTATATATATCCTCATCATCATATGAAGCTTCTTAAAGCAACTGATAGGCTAACTCTTAACTTGTTCTGATCCAAATGGTAGCACACTTTGTTAGACAGTAAACTTCAGTAGTAAAGTGAACCTGAACAATAAAAAAAATAGAAGAAAAAATCACAGAATATATATATATATCACTCTAAACATCGAGTAATCATTTGGATCAGCATCATTACCTTGCCACCAATCACCTCTTGTGGCAGCACCCACATTCCCCAATTCTGTTCCTTCATGTTTATACTGGAAATATGTTCTTTAAACAGTGTTACTATTGGACATATGGTATGTATGGCCATGCTTCGCATCGGTGCTTATGTGGATTGCAATTTGATGTGACTTACGCTCTTAGAAGCTTCAGAGGCATCGATGGATGGAGGAGGGCTAACATAGAAATCTCGGCCACCATAATGCACGGATGAGCCAAAGCATGACGACTCGGTGGATGATTCGATCGGATGGAGCAGCTTCACATCCCTGTCGTTGGTGCCCTGAGATCTGCCATCTGTAGATTGCAAGTGTTAGAAGGTAAAGGTACGCATTCTCCGTAACACATCAGAAGATGCTGCTGAAGTAACCAGGCGGCGGCGGCGGGAGCGACGAAGAAGACGCGTCCTTGTGGAGGACAAGCTCTTCAGAGGTCGACGGCGGCGGCTTCTTTCCTTCCATCGACTCTTCTTTGCCCTCGATCTCTCGCGTTCTCTTCTCGTCTTCTGATGCAGTCCCCTTAGCAGCAGCTGCTGCTTCTTTTATACGCCTCTCCTCCTTTCTCAAAACCCATCTAAATCCAAGTCTCACTGAATCTGACCAAGATCTCATCCCAAGTACATTCCCTTCTCCAAAGTTCACCATTTCTTTACGTTGTTCTCCCATTCACAACACTTGTAATCCCAGACAACTCCCTGTTCTAATATTCTCTCAAATCCTACTCCCGGATTACGAACCAATCAATCGTTGTCAGCTTCAATTCTTCGCTCGATGTTTCATGTTTTGGTGGGGGGAGAATAAGAGGGCGTGTATTATGGGACCGAGACGAGGCGCTGCGCAGCCCTACACACGAGCCCAAGTGGGCGATGAGACCGCCACCGCCTTCCTGTCTTAACGCGTGAGACCCCACCGCTCTCGCCTACTTGGCTTGCCCCGTTTCCGTTTGGATGTTCGAAACCAGTCAGATTCCGACACGTGGTAACCTGATGAAATATCGTATTCCTCGTCATCCTTCCACGTCGACATTGGCATCCTCGCATGGCAGCACCTTACTTTGGTCTCTTATGTCTATCTACTCACATTAATAAAAAGGTTAGACACCATAAATCTTCTTTACAACCGATACATATTATCTTATTGTTGCTATCGATGAAAGTATAATAAAAATAAATAATTTTTAAAATTAAAATATGTTAATTTACTAAACAAGATTTTTAGAATATTTTTTCTATACATAATATTTTTTACACTGATATATAATTATAACACCTAATCAAAAGAAAATACGAAAAAATACCTAAATATATAGATACAAAAATATCTATATGTTATCGTCTAACCTGATATTGTCCTCTTAGAAGTAGAAAAAAGAAAAAATATATATATAATTTTTTGAAGAAGATTATATTTATGTTTATGTATGAAAGAATAACTTTAAAATATTAAATAAATTAAATAAAATTTTAAATAATAAATAGTAATCTCTTATCTTTTCTAATCAGCTCATAAAGTTTGTTGTTCCACAAATAAAGGACACCCTCGACTTATCATTGTGTTGTACTTAAATCACTATCAATTTCGACATAAAAATAGATTATATATATATATATATATATATATTTTAACACCTCAGCAAATTTATATTTGCTTCAATCAATTATTGTCAACCAAATGACTACTAATATTACAGCAGAAACTACACCAAGACAACAAACTATCATCTCATTCAATCCTTATCCAAACATGTTTTATTGAGGCCTAACTATTGTTGGCATCATCCAAAAATATCTCAACATGTGACGGTGAGGCAGCACACAACCTCACATTCGAAGAATCCGACATCATTCAAACTTTACCCATTCTTTGTTAGCCAAACCACCAATCATGGATGCATGATTGATGGATAATGGAGTGGGCTCATTTTTAACATGATTGTAGTTGTTGGTGCATGGCCATCACATGGATGCATATCATCTTGTAATCAACAATCTTTTCAAACATATTTTTTATTTTAAATTGATTAAATTAAATATAGATATTTAAACTTTTTATAAGTTTTTTTTTTCGATTTCATCACAAGTGATTTATTGAATAATATAAAAAAATATATTAATCCCAATAATATTTTTAACTCATATGAACCGTCGTATCTTCTCCGTTTATAGTTGAAAGAATCTCTATCCTTTATTTTCAATTGAAAGATTTTTTATATTCTCACATCTCTTTTTGTTTATACGAGTCATCAATATAACCTAAAGTATGAGACTCTTCTCAGTATAAATAAATAAAATATAAATCAGTGGGGCTGTGCCCAACAAAATCACCACCTTCTGCCCTCCATTGGGTTAGTGCAGCAGTCAATAATACAACCACACAATTCCGATATTTCTAGAAAACAAACATAAGTTAATCACAAGGTCTTAAATCATTCTTCACAACAAATCTTAAATTACTCCAATCTCTCCAACCAAACCAACATAAGTGCGGTCCACAGTAAAAAGTAGTAAAAGCATCAAAAAGCATGTCATCCACTTCCAAGTTGTTGGGACTCTCATTACTGCTAACTCATGACAAAAGAAAGAAAGCTCGAGTTGGATTGAAGGAGGGCTTGACAAACAAATACAACAAGACAGTGGTAGAGTTAGGAGATCCTCCACCAAATCAATCAACTAAAGTCAAATTATTGCACAAAAACATGATTTTTCTCCTTTATATATAAATATAACAAGTTGGATAGGGCCAAAGAAGGATGATTGTAAATAACATTATTATACTCAGGAAAGCAACAAGCACAGGGTAGGAAAGGTTGAAGGAAGCCAGATATAAATAATGGGGAGCAGTTGCAGGTTCCATGGAAGCTTCAGAGGTAAGAAGATGAGTCTGCAAAGGTTTCACCGCTTGATTCTGCTGCTCTTCGTCTCTTCCTCCCTGGTTCACATCTCCCTCGCTGCAGAGGCTGCATCAATCCCCTTCACCAAACAAGAGAGTAAGAGCAGCACAAAACCCATCCCCTCACTGATGCTTGTTGCAGAATGACATGAATGAAGGATTTCTCTGATGCTTTCTGTGCTGCTGCTGCTGCTGACTGATCTCAGGATATGTCAAAGTGCTGGAATCACTGGGGATCAAGTGCCAGTGTTGTGATGGGGATGGTGGTGAGTGCAGCAGCAGCTGGGACACCACCTGCAGCAAGCTGGACTGCCATAACATGAGATTTTGATGACTTAGCCAAGAGACTGATCTTGTTTGTATGTGCCATCTGATCCTACTCTCCATAACATATGGGTGTTTTAGGTGATATCATAGATGTCTCCCACAAGTGGGGATGGTAGTTTGATAGAACTGGTAGTGATCAGAGGTCATCTGCAACTACTGTTCTTGACTTATGCTGATGTTAATATGTTATATTTAGTCTCATAACAGTGGAAGAGTATATTAGTGATAGATATAAATTAATTTTTTTCTATATTTAGTCTCATAACAGTGGAAGAGTTTTGTCCAATATAATATATTAGTGATAGATATAAATTAATTTTTTTCGATAGTCATACATATTTATATATTAATAATTTTTTTCTTTTTCAAATGATAAGTGACGCAAGTAAAATTAATATTATATATTAATATTTGATAAGCGCTTACGATATTAGATACGATTACGATACATCATCATATTAATATTTAAGATGTACTATTTCTTGAAGATCGTTCTCCTGTTCTAAATCTTTACCGATCTGGTTAATCGATATATTAGATATGATTTCAAATCATTAATCTTTAATAAATGATTCTGGTACATCATCATCAAATCAATATTCAATATATACTATTTCTCGAAGATTATTCTTCTCCTCTAACTCACTCATGTAACCAAAAGAAATCATGTTTAAAGAAATTATTGTAACCTACCTAAATGAAAAGGCGAAATCAAACATTTAATGTTTCTCATATTTAGAACAATAATAATGGCATTTATTGTTATAGTTATTGACCAGTAGGGACGAATCATATGGTGTATCGGCATTCAAAGATCGACTGGTATTATTGGAGTCCTCAAAAACCCAACTATGGATCCGAATCCGACACGACACGAATCGTTCTACGTTGATGCGTAAGCTTGTAGGATATGGATTCGGATCCTATCGGATCCGCATCCTAACCGTTTTAGTGAGCCTATGCGGGTTGCTTTTATTGACGCGGGTGACGCGCACCGGAACGAACCGATCTCGGGCGCCCTCTCTCCTCTTCCTTCGATCGGATCTCGGAATCAGGTATCCCCCTATCTCTCCGAATTCGTTCCCTTCCCCTCGATGCCTCCTCGTGGCATTGATTTCTGTTTCGATTCGTCGGAATCGACGTTGGAGCCCGTTGTTCTTGATCTCCTGGCGTTCTTTGTCTTGCTTTGGGGTTGATTTCGGTCTCAGTTCTTCGGAATCGACGTCGATTTGGGTGGTTCTTGGTTCTCAGGGTGGATCTGATTCAGACTGGGGATAGGGAGGAGAAGACGGTGAAGATGTCGCACCGAGTGGACCACGAGTACGATTACCTCTTCAAGATCGTCCTTATTGGCGATTCCGGCGTGGGGAAATCCAACATCCTCTCCAGGTTCACCCGCAATGAGTTCTGCTTGGATTCCAAGTCCACCATTGGAGTCGAATTCGCCACCAAGACCCTTCAGGTGAATTGCCTCCAATCCCTGATTCTTCTCCCCCGAACTCTGTTGTCGTCGCTCTTGAGGGTTATCAGGATTTAAGTTACCCCAAAGATTTTCTTCCTTCTTCATATCTTTTGGCGTGCATGTTCAACCGCATGAATCGCGTTAGCCGTAATGACCCAATTATTTGGGGTCTTCTACATGTATCTTTTCCTGCCAATGATCTCATCACATTTCTGATACACCTCCAAAAATAGTTTGAGAAATAGCTATGCACAAATTATGTGTTACATGTTTTTTTTTAAATAGTTCCGACTTAGTTGTTGTATGATATAATATTTTCTTCCTTTAGAGTATGACAAGACTATGAATTTCTTCAACACTCCATGATCCGTTTTTTGAATTGTAATTAATGTACATGATTGTGGCATTATTAATGTAGATAGATGACTTGTTACCTAGATTTGCATAGAGAAGATAATGATTGGATTGGAAGGAACTTTTCATGATTGTACTTATTGGTTGAGCGGGCAAAAGAGAACTTGCACACTTGTTTGCCATTCGTCAAGTCCAACTTTAAAGTTATTATTTTGCCATTGCGGGCTTGTTGGAGTATTTCAAGCATGATTTATGTTGCATCTTTTTGAATATTTGTGTTATTTTGTTGGACTTGACATTGCAACTGTCAATGGTAAGCCATTTTGTTTTTGTTCTAGTCCCTGAACAAGTGAAATCGGTGTAGTTTTCCCTTGTTCCGCTAAACCCAAGTAGCTAGCACAAACAGTGATTTACAGAATTTATAGAAGTCTTCTTTTCTCTTTCCTATTTGATCACATGAGTTGGTTGCAACAGCTTGGACTTAATGCATGTATAGTTGGCTGCTGATGGAGCCATTTTGCCTCATCATACTTATTCCCATGGGGTCGGAATGGGCAGTAAAGAGAAGAGGAAGAAAATGGAATATATTTCATACATAACATAGTAAGCAGGAAACAGGCATGCGTGCTAACCAGGCAAACTTTCTAAGAGGCAATGATGCCTAATGCAATAAGGTTTAGCTTGCATAAAAGCTTATTTTAGGCTTCAGTTGCCATTTGCACCAGTAGTAATCCTTTGTTTAGAAAAATCATCACACTTAATCTCAAAGGTGGATGATGCCCTGTTTCCTTTCTTTGATATGATCGCACGGCGACAATTTGTACCTTTGTGTAGTTAGATAGAAGGTGTTAAAATTTTTTGTTATGTAGGTACAAGTTGATATATCCATGTAACTCTTGAGCATTGGCTGGTTATAGTACAATACCCAAAAAAATAGTTGAAGGTTTCATTGTATATGTATTTTGGTCCCTAGTTATTTGAATAAACCACCCTCGTAAATATACCTGCTTATTCATTTTGGTACTTCCTGTCGATGTGTCACTTCAAACCTCCTCCCAGATTCTTAGGCCATAAGTGAAATAGGCTTAAGTAGATGCTTCATGGTTTTGGAATCTCATTACATGCAATCTTTGTACCCCTTTAGAAGGTGTCAAGATATGTTCTATGTGTATATATGATGGTGTTCAATGTCTTTGGAAGTAGCAGTGAAATGGTGTATCTGAACTCAAGAGGCTGTTTACTTTGCTATACTAGTCGAAAAAAAAAGGGGTAAATATTTAAGTAGGCTGCTTTCGTGACTTGAACCTTGGTCTCCTAGGTCGCAACGGAACAACATTATCATTATACCAAGACCCATCCTCTTGCTTTGCTATACTAGTCAAATAAGAATTTTTTTTCCTCTCAATTTTTGGTTGATTTGTTCGATGTTACTTAGAGCATAACTCGATGGAATGAACAGATAGAGGGGAAGACGATCAAGGCACAGATTTGGGACACTGCTGGTCAAGAGAGGTACCGTGCCATAACCAGTGCGTACTACAGGGGTGCTGTAGGAGCACTCCTTGTCTATGATATAACAAAGCAGAAAACCTTCGACAATGTCCAGAGGTGGCTTCGTGAACTCAGAGATCATGCTGATTCCAACATTGTCATCATGATGGCTGGTAACAAGTCAGATTTAAATCACCTAAGAGCAGTTTCGGAGAATGACGGCCAGGTATTCGCTGAGAAAGAGGGGCTTTCGTTCTTGGAGACTTCGGCACTAGAATCACTCAATGTCGAGAAGGCGTTCCAAACAATTCTTATGGAAATTTATCACATAATAAACAAAAAGGCCCTTGCAGCCAAAGAGGCAGCAAGAACTGCAGGACCCATTGCTCAAGGGACAAGCATCGATGTATCTGATTCAGCTGGAGGCTCAAAGACTGCTTGTTGTTCGAGATAGATGATTACCTTTTTGGAGAGTGCTTTAAACACAAAACTTGTTTGGTTCTGAGGGTCTTTAGAAGGAAAATTATTTGTTGATTATTTTTCTACTCTTCATGTGTGATTTGGAGATAGTGAAATTAGATTTAAAGACCGGGGCGACATGTGATAGTGTGCAAATTGTAATTTTCTTGTTCTAACTTAAATCTCCCTTTGTGAAGGACGCAAAAAAATTAAAGCTGTGGTTCCATTTCTGTATATTTCAGCCTTAGCAACTAAAAGGGAAGCTCACTTTGCAGATCAATGCATGATTAGTTCTGGTCAAATCACTATGGCAAAGTACAAATGCTATGCTTGGATGGTTTAGCTGTACTTACACACAAGGGTGATTCATCATTAATATTTATTATGATTTCGAGTAAAGATCATCTTCCCTGTTGGTTGATCTCATCATTAATACTTCTAAGCGTATCGAGAGAATGCTATGATCTTGGAATGCATCTGTTAGACTGGTTCGATTTCCTAAATCTATGATGATTTGATTTCCTTGAAATATCAGGATTTGATTGCATGTAAATTTAACATTTAATTGGTTGTATTTCCTTAAAATTTCTTGATTTGGTTTTCTTATATTCACTGCTGGTTTTCAGCATCGGCGTCTTCTTGCCAAGCAAGCAGCAGCAGCAGTCCGTCTTCATCCCGGCCACAGACGTACGCAACCACCACCCTCCATCGACCGAGACAGACTTCTCCTCCTTCTCCCACTGCCTCTCTTCTCTCCAAAGCATCAACATGTTAAAATATAATTTAAATAAATTTTATGAAACCGAGCTAAGTGAAGTCGGCTATTAGTATAAATTTTGTTTTGTAAATTGGAGCTGCAAATATTGATTGGCAGTAACAAAAAAGAAGTAAAAGAAAGTTGGTGTCAGCAAACGTCGAAGATGACAGCAACATATGTTAAAGGTGACAGCAGCAAATGTTAATGAGTTGTGTTTTTGTGTTTGTAACTTGCATGCCATTGAAAGAAAAGTTAAAGGGAATTATATGTGAGATATCTATTATATCTTTTCCATATTGATTTTTTTTTCTAATATATTGTTCGCTCGATGCTGTTGACCGTGCAATCATCACGGTTTGGTTTGATCTCAAAAGCACAAGCTCATCCACGGGACCCAAAGGGTCACACGAGGAGATTGAAGCGGGAAGCGAATTCGATTGGTACAATCTTGAGGCACTGCTTGTTCGCATGAGGCAGATTTGGAATCGTTCCAAGGTGCACCTTAACCTCGCCGAGATCCTTGCACAAGCGGTAAACATCGGGGATTGTTCTCGACTCGACCCCTCTAATGTTCAAGTCAATTGGGAGGTGGCAGTAGTAGAGATGCTTGCCTCTTTAGGCTTTGGGGCTGGTTTTTATACTTGAGCAGTGATGGCTGGTTAGGGAGCCCCTCACATCATCTAGGGGTTTATTTATGTCGATGGCTGATGAGCACGTTTCTTTGAGGGTGGCGTCAGGGAAGGATGACTGCGAGGGTGTCATTTGTCAGGGATGGAGCCTGTCTGAGATGAGCAGGGGATGGTCTCCCGTGCCAAGCGTCCAAAAAGAGGTAAAAGGGGAATTGGGCCATGCCACTTGGGATTAATGCCCTCTGCAGTTGGACGTGCGATCCTTCCCGAAAGGTTGCTTGCGATACGTGACCCATAAAAGGGAAAAGGGAGGGATGGGCCTCGCTACAATGGATTAACACACCCTGCGGCTGGCTCGTGCGGCCCTTCTGGAGATCAAGGTGGGCAAGGGTTGAAGGATCATGCTCCTGCTCACGATTACAAGGGAGGGGCATGGGTTCTTCCACCCACGTCATCGTCTCATGTTGTTACTTTCCCTATCATTCGTCCTCATTGGAAGGCATGCTTCGGGACTCCGACAATGGGGTTCGAGGTACATCATTTGGCCATTTCGTTCTATCGGGATTGGGTCTTGTTAAGCATGCTCAAATGATAAGTCATGGATTAGGTTTCATGAGTCTTGTTTGTCCGTCGTAGTAGGTTTTGGGCTTTGCCGTGGCGAGCTTTCATCGTAGTGGGTCTTGTTCGTCTATTGTAGTGGGTTTTGTGCCGCCATAGCTAGTCTTGTTCCATTGTAGCAAGTCTTGTACCATCGTAGTGGGTCTTATTCCACCATAGCGGGTTTTCTTCCACCGTAGTGGCTTCCACCATGGTAAGCTTTCATTCATCCATTGTAGTGGGATTTAGGGTTCCATCGTAGTAGGTCTTATTTTGTCGTAGCAGGTCTTACTCCACCATGGTGAGCCTTCATTCGTCTGTCATAGTGAGATTTAAGGCTTCGTCGTAGTGGGTCTTGTTTCGTCATAGCAACTTCCACCGTGACAAGCTTTCATTCGTCCATAGTGGGATTTAAGACCCACTATGCCGTCATAGTGGGTCTTGTTCTGCCATGGCGGACCTTCATTCGTCTGCTATAGCAGACCTTCCTTCATCCATCGTAGTCAGTCTTGGGTGGCCATCCTATCATGATATGGTGTGTTCAGTGGGATGGGATGCGTCAGACGTGGCGGGCCTTACGCTCGCTTGATTCGATCGCAATGAGATTTTTCCTCCATGGTGAGGGGTCTTCTTGGCCTCGAGGCTTATGCCCCTTTTTGGGTTATGGAGACTTCGACCCTTTGAGGCCTAGCTCAAATCTCGCTGTTGCAGGCATTGCTTTCAGGCGATGGTGTGGTAGGGATCTCGCATTATCCCGAAGTGGATTTGAGCAAGGATAACTATCCCTCCATGGGAGGTGAGGGATCTTTTGCATCCCTTCGACTATCAGGGGAGGGCTTTATTATGTGCTATAATCTTCCCCTTAGCTCTTGCTTCCTCATCTCTTTGTGTTTTTGTTCGGTCCTTTGTTATCGCCTTCAAGGATTCGTCTACTCTTTCCCTTCCTCTATCGATCATCCAGCGTCTAGAGCATGTCGGGATGTCTTTCCTCTCTTTTTCCAATTCTAGTTCGTTGCATCATCAGTCTGTCGAGGTCTTTACTCTGCCCTGAAGGGTAGTGCATATCAGTTCCTCGTCTTCTAGGGACGCACCCATATTGCTTGGATAAGTAGTCAGAGAAGCACCAAAGTCAACAATCAAATTGTTTGGATAAGCAGTCAAAGTAGGCATAATGTTTACTTGAGGCCAGTTAGGTATAACAATAGGCATGGGTTAAGATCGACATAGTTTTATTATATGTTCAATTTTACCACAGATCTAGCAGATATTTTTTACTAATTATTATTGTTGTGAGCTAAAACTACTGTTAGTTGTAGTTGTAGTTATTTCCTGAGTTGTTTGTGTTGAAGTTGCCATAATGATTAGAGAGTTGATATTGTAATAGAGGATGATGGCTCTCTCTATTACCCATGTGTCTAGGAGGTATCTAGTTTGGTCTTTTATTAAGATTCTTATTAATTTGATTACTTTTTCTTTTAGATTTTTTATTGAATTGATAATTGGCCTCATCTTTCTCTCTTCTTACTTAAGATATGTTTCATGATCAATCAAATTGTCATATAGTTCTTTAAATGATATTGATAGTCATGTGCCTGAATTATTGTTGACAGTTCCTTATGTTCATCTCCTAGGCCATTAAGAGTATAAACGATGATTTTTTTTATTATTTAAGAAATGACCTATTAAAGTTAAATCATTGATAATAACTTTTATATTTTGTATATAATTAACAATGGTACTTCTCTCTTGTTGGTTTCATCATAACATTTAAAAGACTTAGTATGTGAGTGTGAGAGCGATAGGCGAGGGTGATTTATAACTTAGACTATGCTTTTGCTATAGTACCACACGAAGAGATTAATGATGTGTTGAATCTCGTATTTTGATGATGAAACCACTTGATATGTGTTTATGTTTTAATCTGCGTTTTGAGTGACGCAGGATGCTTCGATCAGGATGAGACAATTAAAGCAGGAAGAATCATGTTGGGCCGGAGGAACATGTCAGAAGATTGGACGTCGGGCCAGTGGAACGGTCGACGTATCGACAGAAGGCTTCGTGCCGTGGATTCGGGCATCGGGCCAAGAAAAGCGGATATTGTGCCAAGGACATCGGAGTTGCGGAGTCAACTGGCCGATTGGGCAATAGGCCGCACGAGAGGGCGATGCGCCGAAGAATCGGACGAAGCGTCGAGGGACCAATGACATGCCGGACAACTTGGTTAATTGCTTAGGATTAATTGTCTCGATCGAAGTTTTGTTATAAGTGTGCAGGATTAACTACGATGAAACTAAGACATGCAGCAGGAGTTGCGCCAGAGTCAAGACTATGATCACGTTGGGAGTTCGAGAGTTCGACGGAAGTCCAGACGGTCGTCGGAGGTTCTGCGGGAACAAATCCGAGAAGTCCTGGAGCTTGCCAAAGAAGCTCGTCGGAACTCGCCAAGTGGATCGTCGCAAGTCCAGGAGTTTGCCAGAAGTCCGCAGGAGCATCGTCGAAGGTTCGTCGGATGTTCGCCGGAAGATCGCCGGAAGAAGCGATTGACGCACCGGAGCAAGCTACAGTAAATGCCTTAAGAAAT
>LVTN01000361.1:182334-213197 GCA_001649415.1 Musa itinerans
CACATATATATATATATACATATATATATATATATATATATATAATCCCACCGAACTTGGAATTGGGCGATCGAGCCTTCTTCCTCTCTCGCCGTGTCACGAACGCTCTCATCACCTCACCGCATCACCATATCCATAGCTTCGTTTCACGCCTCCGTATAATTCTTGTTCAAAATCCCAACGCCAATCTGATCTCGTCGACCAGCCAACAAACACTCCTTCACTCCCCACGAAAGAGCGAGAAAGAGAGGGGTAGTGAGAGCGAGTGCTGGGAAGAAGCATGACGAATGGCTTCGTCGAGCTCTTGAGCAGGCGATCGATCCGGATCTGGCTGTGGGATGGGACGAACGGGGACTGCGGATTAATGAGACGGCGGGGAAGGGGAGAGGAGGGTTAGGGTAGGGTATATCCGGAGAGTACGAGGGAGTGGATCGCTTGTATGGATAACGAGGAGGCAATCAAGAAGCTCCATTAGACGGAGCGAGGGAGAGATTCGAGCGGCATTGTCTGCCGGCAGCGATGACGACGGATTGTCTGGTTCCGGCCCCAAAGGAATACCAGAAACCAATGCCCTGGCCCCAAAGCAGAGATGAAGTTGGTAATGTCTTTCTTTCTGACTCTGTCTTATACTTGCTTGATTCAGTACTCCGGCGACTTGTTGTTTCCTTCTTCGTCTGTCTTCTTGTAGATATAGCTACTGATTTGCTCCTGTTAGCTCTGTTTACTGCTCCACATGTGTGAATGCTTGAAATAGCATTAAGAATCAGGAGTGATTCTTGATTGGTATTGGTTTCCATTAGCTCCTTGTATCAGGCGACCCTTTCGTGATTCGTTAAGCATGTTATTACTGTTGCCCTGTGATCTGTAACCATCACGGGATCTCTTTTCTTTGAGCAATTGAACTTCTTTTGAGGCTGTTAATTAGGAGAGTGATGTAGAGATGACTGGCTGAAATTGATGATCTGGATTCTGTAATAGTGCTCTCGTTCGAGACTAATGCTCAAGATTACTTGTTGAATCAGGACACTATGCGAGGGTTGTCTCGAAAACACATTCAATCTTGGGAGGGTAAGTTCCAGAATAACATTCTCCGGAAAACACAACATTGTTGTGTGTGCAATAATTGTATGCATCAAGGAGTGGACATATAAACACTCTAATAAAGGCTTTCAAAAATCTACATTACTCAACCAAACCCTTCAATTCTACTTGCCAAGAACACTTAACAATTGATGGGTCCAAAATTTTGTTTCTATGGTGTATGCATTCTCAACTGCTCCATAGGAAGGAAAGTTTGATCCACAGGCACAAGATCCAAGGGGAGTTAGAAATCATCTGAACTTCTAATGTTTATCGATGTATTTTCTTTTGCTTTGTCATTTTCAATTTCTCATAGCTATAGATATCCTTCCTGTTGCACTAAAATACCAGGTATGTTTTAGCAATGGTAATGCACACGCCCGGTCGAAGACGAAAGGGGACAAAATTTGATACCTAGGGACAAAAATAAGTTCAAATTTCCAGGTGGCGAGACCCAATTTATCCATGGAGCAGATCAGTATCTGGATCAGATTCCTTGGGTAATATTATCTCCATAATTATAATTTATGTTTAAGCTATACCTTTGCTGTTTATGTGTTCTTTATTTATCTATTAGCAGTACGCTTATTTCTTTCACTAGATATGCAGATGGTTCCAGATATTGCATTTGGTAATCACACGAGTTGCCCTGGATGTTGGTTATGGCGTAGCAAGCTTCGGTGCCGTTCTACTCTCACGCAATGTGAGCACCATGTCCATAGCTCCAAAAGATGTTCATGAGAATCAGATTCAGTTTGCTCTAGAACATGGTGTGCCTGCAATGGTTGCAGGTTTTGCAACACACTGGTTGCCATATCCAAGCCAGGCATTTGACCTAATTCATCGTTCAAGATGTAGAACCAACTCCACTCGCGACGGTATGCAATTCTGTAATTCCTGGAAACAACTTCTCAGTGGTTCTTATTTGTCATGCTTGAAGATTATAGTGACAGGCAAAGTATCCAAACACTGGTATCCAGTACTCACACCATCATCCTCTATCTTCTTGCCATGACTCATTTCTGTATCAGGTTATAGCCAGGCTTTCCTTGTTAGTCTGAACCAAGATCACGGTGGTTGAATAATGTAGAGTAGAACCAACATGCATTTTCCAACCAAAATCATTTACCTTAGTTGAAGAATGTAGCATTTAGGTATGGTTATGATCAGCTCTCTTTGGGCCAATGTGCATGCCACAATTCAGCCTGCCCATCATGGTGCATGATATAAGCACACAACATTGGCATGCATTAGGTTTGTCACGTTGTCGCATACACTTACATTTTCTCTTGATCTCAGGTGCAACATTTAGGGCATCCCATGCTTATGTTCGTGATTCAAGATACGCATGGAAAATATTTTAGGTATTGCACAGGCCATGGGATACTGCTCAAGGTCCATTACCGTGTGAGAAGCCATTCCCTTCCCCTAAGAGTTGTGCAGCTTGTTACATATCTATTCTCTCAAATTCTTTTTGCTTCTTCCTGCAACGTTTTTATGGGCAACCGAGCTGAAATGGGTGCAGGCTCTTTCTGATCTCTCTGTCAGCCAAGCTCCCAAGTGGTGGTTTTGTCGTAGCAGCTATACCTGTTCTTATCCAAGTCCAACCCATGGATAGCACTGCTGCATCATCCAGTTCAATCATTACATCACTTCTGCAGTATGTTTGAAGCTTCCCGAGCGAGATCAACCATGGCCGCTGTGCCAGCTCAATCTGATACAGAGACAGGAGCTCAAGGTAAAGGGTTTCATCCACCATGTCCGACCACTTGCATTAATAATAATCTCCACTCTTTGTTTCACATCATGTAAAGTATATGAGCATTGTTGTTGTTTTCCACATGTTTCCGCATGCCGTACCAAATCGTCGGAGACCTTCACCTACTTCTTTTGCTTGGGCAAAGACAGGTACCTGCATTTAAGGCGGGTCAGAGGAACACCCGTCTCAGTTAGTCCAAGTAGATCCGGAAGATAGATCAGGTCAATGCAGATGCTGTTGCTGTTTTGCAAGATTAGTAACGAGATGCAGAGGAACTCGCGTGTCTTAGTTAGTCCAAGAAGTTCCGGAAGAGAGATTAGGTCAATGCATCAGTACAATGCTTAAGATGAAGAGCAGACGGTATATGCTGCAGTCATCCACAAGCACACATCGTCTCCACAAGAGCAGACTGGTACACGAGCTTTACTCATTCTCAGTCCAACTTGATAATAAGAAAGTGTGATTCTACTAACCAACACCAATGATCCTTCAAAATCCTATCTTTATATATTGCTTCGTATCTCTGGTCCTTTCGCCGTCGTCTTGCAGCAGTGTGTCGCATTCCCTTTGATTAAAGCGTGGGACCTATGACACCACCTACTCTCCCCACCATAAACAACTCATTACCTTGATACTATATTTCAACTCTCAGAACTCGGTGTTCTCAGATGAGATCAGCACAGTCGAGGAAGAAGAATCTCCACCAACTGGGACTGCCAACTGCGAGCAGTAACAACAACAAGTGCAACTCATGTCACATTCTTCCATACACATATCTTACATCCACTAGCAATCTTTGTCGTCTCAAGGAAATCAGTAAATGAGATGATACATGCTTGTTTGTTTGATCCAATTGAATCGGTAGAGGATGAAGAAATACAGGTGGTGGTCTCTCGAAGGAGTTTAAAGATCATCCACACTATGCCTTGACCAGCAATCATGATGATCTGATCAAGGTTGGTTGATAATCTGGATTCGCAGTACCTATGTGATTTGAATAATCTGAATGATTGAGTGTTAATGGCATGCGTGAGACAAATAGGACACTTCAAAAAGGACAGTCATGCTTTACATTGTTCCCATCTACATTTCAAAATACCACTACTACTAATACCTCGGTATTAAGTAACCCTCTGTATGAGACAAATAGGACACTTCAAAAAGGACACTCATGCTTTGCATTGTTTCCATCTCCATTTCAAATACCACTCATCATGATACCTCAGATACATGTCCCCATCAGTCTCTCACTGCTACCAACCAGTCACCCCTGGCTAGTAATAATATTACACATTGGTATTTTAATCTGTATGCAAAATTGGATCTTCAAACACTGTTGTTTAACTTCAGATTACACTGTTAATAACTGTTGTTCTCCACTTTGGAGAGGGAAAGAAAACTCGAAACTTTAAAAAAAAAACTCAGAGATCAACAAATAAATAATATATTATAATAAAATTTGTAAATTATTCTCGTTTAATCTTCTTGTGCACTCTTAAATTAAATTTGGATCATGAAACACTGTTGCTTAAGATTATACTGCTGTTCTGCACTCAAAAACAGTGGACTGTAAAAAAGTGCAGCAACCAAAGTAGCAGTAGCCTCAACTGATGATGTAAGGGGGCCGAACTATACCTGCAGGAGGAGGCTGTTCGAGTTTATCTCTCCATTGATAAGAAGAGTCTTTGTTTTCTGACCCAACTTGGATACAGATATGCTTTGCTCTAACAATATTCCATTTGCCCTCATCATCCACATATGCAACTCCCAAGCAGCTTCTGATCGGTAGCCCGTGAGCTCACCTCTTCTTCCTCCAAGCACAGAGCCACCAGCCATGGAACAAGCAAGGTATTGGATGATAACGAGTAGGAATCTGAACGAGATGCCGTTCCTTAGCTCTCAGATCCCTCCGCTTGGTGTCAGCTCTTCGTACGATGCCGAGTCATGGGAAGAACGGGCGTTCGCCAGAGACTCCGCAGGAGATTTAGGAAGCTGCGTATGGCCTCCCAGGTCGTATTCGTGCAGCTTCTGCGGGCGAGAGTTCCGATCAGCTCAAGCACTCGGTGGCCACATGAACGTGCACCGGAGGGATCGCGCCATGCTCAAACACTGTCCGAGCCTCGATTCCTGCACACCAACAGGCGCGGCATGTCCGCCCCCGATCGCCTCTCTGGATCAGAGAGCTCTTGTCAACCCTAACCCTAATTCATCTTCTATCTCCACTAGGGTTCCTGCTGCTGCTGCATCCAGACTGGAGTGGAAGGAACGCGACTCCATATCTCCCTTGTACTCCTCGTCTGTTGTCGGGGAGAACCGAAAGCGATCGCTCTTCTCCACAGCTCCAACCAGCACCGAATCAGCAACTCTACAGCTATTCTCTCTCCCAGAACTAAATCTGCACAAGAGGAATTCTCAAAGGTGGAAAGACGAGGACGATAGCGATGACTACAACAGATGCTGCAAGAGAGTTAGGAGAACCGACTCAGTGCATCCCTTCTGTGTTCGACCATCTTCTTCGGGGGAGACTCAACCGCTGCACCCTGAGGTCCTCAAACATGGTCATGGCCCCGTCGAAGAGTTGGATCTTGAGCTTAGGCTTGGAGACAGCCCTCAGGTTAAACCTTTGTGCTTGGATGAAGATAGATAGATAAATACATATCTTTCCCTCTTTGGTTCTTCCCATCTTCCTTCACCAAAACTTCTCGGAATTGATCTTGGAGTTTCTCGAATGGATGCCATACGCTGGAATGGAGTTACAACCAACATGTAGAAGAAGAAGAAGAAGAAGAAAGATGTCTCCAAATATTAATTATGTTGATTTGCTCAGTATAGCGGTCTGAAAATTGTACCAAAACAGATGGCATTTGCACTACTGGTGATTTCTCGTTCTTGACAATATGCTATCACTTGCTTGCACATAGTTGATCTTTCAAGAACTTGATAATAATTCTTCCATCCAAATGCTTATTCTATCCCTTCGAATTGTCTCCTTTTACACAGATTCTATATATTTTGGTGTTGTATGGGGCTGTAAATGACTGTGTGTTCCTGCTACCTCTCTCTCTCCATCTTCTTGGGCTCAAGTGCATGCCTGAGAGAGCCATGAAGTTGTGTTGCTTATCCAGCCTATCAAGCACGCCGACAGACACAGAGCTAAACAGATGCATGTGAGCATGTTTTAGGGCGTATACGTTGTGATGCATCGGCACAGTGATTCCGGCCCCTTTGAGGCACCATTCCAGCATCACCCACATCCAGTCTTCTCCCTAAAACTCCCCTGCTGAAACCATTACAATATCATGCATCGAGGGGAATAGAATCGACCGGTTTCTGCGCTGCTTTTGTTTCTTCTACTGCATGTATCTCCTCGGTGTGGGAGACCCGAGAAACAGCTAGCAAATCAGCTCACCCCTTCGTTCCAAACAAAGCCAATGATGCACACACCATTCCAACTTTGACTTAATGCACTGCGCAAGGTTTTATGGTGCGCAACAGAAGAATTTAAGAACATACCAAACTGATGCTTTCCCCTACGAGGAGTTGTGATGGCGAAAACACCTCAAAAGATGAATGCTCCGGTACGAGTGTTCCCAGTTCGAAGTTGCCTAGTTGGTGTAAGAGGAAGGCTTTGTCTTGTACGTATCCCTGCGCTGGGGTGCAGCTCACGCTGTAGGCCAAGTACAGGTGTGTGAGCTGTTAATGGCGCAGTACTGATGGAGGAGCACATGGTAACAGGGGAGTTAAAGAAACCAGCCAAGGAATGAGGATTGATGGCCTCGGGGACTGTGTGTGGCACATTGTTAGGCACTTGGAAATGCTTCATAAGGTTGAGAAGAGAATATGGAATCAAGTGTGCTGATCATCCCTCTCATTGTTTATGAGGTGCCTTTTGAGAACGAGACAAAAGTGTGTGATGGATCTGTGTACTGTCGATCATGTGTTCGATTCCTTGCCTTAGTCGTTGATATGTGATGTAGAACTCGACATTTGTAGAAGCTTTCTCACAGTGCCAGCAATGGCGGCAGTGACTTCGCCTTCCTCGCTCTGACGGCTTGTTTCCGAGAGATAATATGGTTCGTGGGCCTCTCAGCCCAACACGCGCCCAATTATTCGTCGTGCGATGCGGTCTGATTCGTTCGATCGCCTCTCGGCCCAACTGGTTCGATTGTCGAGCCCAACACGAGCCCGATTCAATTGAAGCGGGATTCGCTAATGTTACTTTAAGGCCTATTCGGCATGCGATGCGGTCTGATTCGATCGTCTTGCGATGGATATATCTAAATTTGATGTGGAGGCGATGGATACAGTTTCCGCCCCCACGCTCCACTTCACGATACCACCGAGTCGCGCTCGATGAGAACAAACGTTGTGCGGCACCGAGAGAGCAGTAGTCGAAGCCGACTGTTTCCGCCCCCACCCTCCTCTTCACGAGACCACCGAGTCCAGCTCGAGGAGCACAAACGTTATGCGACACCGAAGTTGAAGCTTTTCGGGCCCAGACACCTATACGGATGTCGGAAGGCGGTACGTGGAGGAGCAAAAGGATGAACAGGGACCCCTCCCGATACATTGAACGCGTCATCGGTACAAGGATGCTGCTGGTTCCTGTCTGGCATTTCGTCGATCGCCATGCGGTCGTTGTCGCTGCCGTCCTGCGGTGGCTGCGACGGCGAGGACGACCCGTCCTCCCTGTGGAGCGTCGCCAGCATCCTCCAGTACCAGAAAGCCGGCGACTTGCTCATAGCCCTCGCATACTTCTCCATCCCGCTCGAGCTCTTCTACTTCGTCACCTGCTCCGATATCTTCCCCTTCCGCTGGGTCATCCTCCAGTTCGGGGCCTTCATCGTGCTCTGCAGCCTCAGCCACCTCGCCGCCGCCTTCACCTACGCCCCCCACTCGTTCCTTCTGTTCCTCACCCTCACCGTCCTCAAGTTCCTCACTGCGCTCGTCTCCCTCGCCACCGCCATCTCCCTCGTCGCGCTCATCCCGCAGCTGCTCCGCCTCTTCGTCCGCGAAGGCCTCCTCCGCCAGAAGGCGCGCGAGCTCGACCGCGATCTCGGCCTCATGCGCCGCCAGGAGGAGGCCGCGTGGCGCGTTCCCATGCTCACCGCCGAGATACGCCGTTCCCTCGACCGGAACACCATCCTCGACACCACTCTGATCCAGCTCTCGGCCGCGCTCTCGCTCCGTGAGTGCGCCATATGGATGCCCACCTCGCCTTCCTCCATGTCCCTAACCCACCAGCTCCACGGCGGTCCCCGCCCGCCGGCGTCCGTTTCCACGGACGACGCCGATGTCATCGAGATTATGTCACGTAACGGCGTAGTGATTCTGGACCCAAAATCCAATCTTGTGCGGGCCGCGATGGAGAGCGAGGCTGTTGGCCGGGTGGCGGCCACTCGGGTGCCTCTGCTTAAAGTGTCCCACTTCAATGATGAGAGCATGGAGGCATCGCATGCTATTCTCATTCTGGTGCTTCCCGATGGAGAAGTCAGGGAGTGGACCTCTCACGAGCTCGAGACAGTGGAGGTTGTCGCGGACCAGGTGGCCGTCGCGCTCTCCCATGCTGCTATTCTTGAGGATTCTTTGCTCATAAGGGAGAAGCTTCTGGAGCAGAACATGATCCTCGACCGTGCCCGCCATGATGCTCTGCTTGCAAGAGAGGCCCGAGAGTCATTCAAGTGCTTTATGACTCGGGAAATCATCGGGCCAATACGCTCGATTGGTGCCATCTTTTCACTGTTGCAGGTTGAGAAGCTGAGTCCTCAGCAACTGGGAATGGTGACAACCGGGCTCACCTTGTCATCTCTGATCGGGGAAGCGACCAACATCTCTGGGTTTGAGGAGGGAGAACAGCTGGAGCTGATCTTGCAACAGTTTCATGTTCGTGCAATTCTAGAAGAAGCTGTGGCCATGTCGAGGCTGTTGTGTGCTTGCCGAGGTGTGCACTTTAAATTTGAAGTATCCGGCCAAGTTCACAGAGCTGTAGTCGGGGACACGAAGCGGATACTTCAGGCTCTTTGGTGCATGCTTGGAAATGTCCTGGGCCTTGGTGATTGCAGGACCATCTTCCTCCAAGTCCTAGTAGAAAGTAGCATGCAGGATGACATTTCGACAAGCAAGTATGGGGTCATGCAACAGGGTCTAGAAGAGGGTACAGTTGTGCTGAAGTTTGAAGTTAGAAGAATTGGTATCAAAAGAAAAGACAACAACATTGCTCACAGCAAGCATGGACCTGATATTGGTGATCATGAGATTAGCTTCGCCATATGCGAGAAGCTGGCAAGAGTGAGTATGTTTGGTTCCTTAATTCATTAGAAGTATATATTACTAAACTTATCTTTTATCTCGCTTAATTTTTGCACTACATAATTTGGATACAATTATAATTGTGCTCATCACCACATGTCTGAATCCTTATGTCCAACTAGTTCTTCCAAAATTTCTAGCAGGTGAATTGGTATACTTGAAAGTATGTACAATGAAGTCATAGTATGTGTCAGTTGGCTATGCATTTAGGGCACTTAAAAAGGGTAGTCCTTAGCATCGAGTCTTTTTATATTTCCAGGTTGACCGCTATATATTTATCCATGTATCTTGTCATCACCAGAAAGAAATTAGTAAAAAGCGAAAAAGCTTCGAGTATACTAACAACGAGAGTTATACTTCTCGTCACAAACTTATTAGCTTCCTTTTTTCTTATCATTTACAAAACTACACAACAAGAGTTATATTCCTTCTTTTATTGAAGTATTAGCTACATTCTAATTTGGAGCCAAGGGAATCCAATTGACTAAAGTTCGCTTCGTACAATCTGCTGTATGGAATACTTGTTTTAAGGAGTAGTAAACATTATATGTGTCTTATTTATTTGAAAAATCTGGAATTCTAGTTAAGCTTAAACCTTTTACTTGTCCTTTCAATTTCTAGCCTTACTGATATTAACTCGAGGCAAAGACTTTCCTCGTTCAGTGCTATGGATACTTCAAATATTGGTGTGTTGTTATATGCAGCTTATGCACGGGAGCTTTTCTGTTCTTCCAGAAGCTGCATACGAGGAGAGTTTTCAGCTGCTCATCAGATTACCATGTCCTCGATCAAGGGATGAATTACTAATGGCAAGGTACACTGATATTGAGAGTTGTCCATTCAAAGGAATGAGAGTTCTGCTGATGGACGTCGACCGATCCAGTATAGTAATCACCAAATTGCTTCTTGAGAAACTTGGATGTCATCTTACAACAGTGCATTCATGGCGCCACGGTGTCCATATGATGGGAAGCCAATTCCACGTATTACTTATTGATGATAAAATTCTTGAGAACAATAGGCACGAAGTTGCTTCTCGCATAAAACAACTTAGTAGCAAGAGCTGGCCGCTGTTTGTTGCGTTAACACCTAATGCGGACAGGAAGACAAAAGAAAGATGCCTTCAGGATGGGATGCATGGTGTATTATGCAAACCAGTCATATTGAAGCAGATGATAGATGAGTTGCAGAGAATCACCCAGCAACTACAAATTCCACATCCTTTGTTGATGACGCAGCAAAATTAGGAGACCTATGCTTTCGAATAGGAAACGGTCTGTAGAAAGCAAAGATCCAGGGCTATATGGATCCACAAATTTGGTGTAGGATCATTGCTTTGGTAGTAATGGTTTACAACAACTGGTGGTAGGACTGTGCAGATCTTGTAAATGCAAGTAAAATGGATCTTTCTTTAGCTAGCTGTAGTAGCTCTTTTCTGTTTAGGTGTTTTCCTGAAAGACTAATTGTGGGGTGTTGATATCAATGTTTTCTTTACCAAGCTTTCTTCCTTTTATGCAGCAGCTGCTGTCATGAAATATCTCAGACTGGACCTGATATTGTTTGGTATTTTCTTACTCATACTAACATCTTCATGGTAATTTAAGGAGCAGATTGGCCATGCTTAAAGAAACTGTGATCAGGAAGGATCATTAAATCATTAGCAAGTTATGATTGTTCATGTTATTGATAGATTCTATGCAGAGTAGGAGCACCAAGGGATTGTGACACAGCTCTCTAATGGAGGAACAGCAAGCCCTTGTTGATTCTTTGGATGGAAGTGACGATGGTTACATCCTATCTGGTAACTCAAAACAACATGCACACTTCCTTATCTTCTCCATCCTGAAGACTACTCAGTGACACTGAAGGATGTATGATTATTGGTATACAATCTAATCTTCTCCTCATTTCTCTTATTGAAGGGAGAGCTGCTAAAGTCAAACTATGTTCCGTTGACTTCGTGGTCTTACCCTCAAGAAAAAATAAGAGCAAAAAGAAAACAATAATTTGACATCGTCATGATGTATGAGTTGGAATGCTGCTACTGTTTGATCTCCTAAGTCTCTTCGTCTTCAGTATGTCCTGTGTGTCCATGGCGAACTCACCATTACATTCCTGGATGAGGATTCGTGGAGACCGGTATGGGTGACCCCTCGCTTTCCTCCTTTCCCGTCAAAGACGAGACTGCTTCCTCCCTGGTCTTCACAGCGCCTGCTTCAGCACAGCCATGGCTCACGTTTCTGGGGCTCACCGCCCCGGTAATGACTTCGCACAGAGCTCTGTCTTCCTCTCCGGGCTCCAGCTTCTGCATCAGATACTCCTTCATGGAGACCCCCTTGTCCCACACTTGCTTGGCGACCATCTCGTACCTTGGACTCGATCCCTGGAACTTGGAGGCTATTGCTTGGGTCGCCTCCGACACCGCAGCGTACGCCGGCGTGAGCATCTCCGTTACCGTCTCGCTGAGGGTCTTATTGCTGTTGCCGGCTGGTTTTTGATCCATGGACTCATCCTTCATGGGAGCCTTGTCGATGGCAGCAGGCACTACAGTCGTGTCTGGTATGGGTAGACCCTTGACTGCGCCGAGGTGGTCGTCCGACGCCGGTTGCTCGCTACGCACTTCGTCTTCCTGCATCGTCTCCGATTCGTCGTCTGTTGTACTGAGTTGCGTAACTGTTGATTTCACCTGCGGACTCGAATGATTCGCTGGAGCAGAGTCAACGGCAGGAGCATACGGTGCCGTCTCTGACTCGGAAACTGACGTCACAGGCATCAAATCAACCCATGCTATCTTCTCAATTCCAATTCCAAAGAGAGGAGGATGTGTCGACTGTTCTTACCCGAGGCGCCATGGTGGCGGGGATGTTCGTCTTCTTCTTCGACCTCCGCGTCCAAGCTAACTCCCCAGGGTGGTGTGGGGTTGTGTTTCCCCTGCCCATGTCTCTTCTTCAGAAGCATCTGCCTCCACTTCCTTGCCTTCTCCTTCACCTTCAGCAGCACCGACTTCTTCGCATGGTGGTGGTGGTAGTCTTCATGGTCGTAGAATTCCCTGAAGGTTGGCGTCGTCGGCGCCGACCAATGTCCACGCGGAGACGACACACCTTCACACGCGTTGCCTCTTCATCTAAATCAGTAGCAGCGATCAAGGAAAACAAGGATCTCAAACATGCAGAAAGAGTGAAACCTTTATGCGGGTGCAGATTGCTGGCCGGAAGCTGGTGTTTCCCCGGACAGTAGTCAAGAAAATGTAATCTGTTCCTCCCTGATTGAGCCATTTGCGTTTTCTCACTTCCCTTCCTGGACTTGAGCAACGCGAGAGGACTCATCAACTCGCAAAAGAAGCATGGAGGGATCGCACCGCATTTAAGCAGGGAAGGAGCGCCAAAAGCTTGCCAAGTTTGAGGAGGTTTGGGTGGTGCGGAGAAGGTGGCATTTCTTGACCACCCTTCGTCGAGCCGTGCCTGTGTGGACCATTGAAGACTCTGCTTGAATTCGGCAACCCATAATAGATTATCTCTCTCTCTCTCTCTCTCTACAAACATATATATACACACATGATTTGCAAGTTGATACAATAGGAGACCTTAAAATTATGCAGTGTTTTCCATTCAAAATGATTCCAAATTCTACAGTAGCAAATGTTGGAAATGATTTTGATGTTTTCTCTAAGCTGCCATATATTTTCGTACTTTAAATCCCACAAGAAGTATGAAGCATAAGCATGCCATATATTTTCATTTTTCTACAACCTTCCTTCTTTCTCCAATCTTATTGTCAATAACAACATCACTGACCTCCTTCACTTCAATACACCAAATGCAGCAAAATAAAAGAAATGCTTGCCTTGAAAACATTAAGCCCATTTTACAAGTGAATCTTATTCTTGTAACATATCCCCATCAAAGTTGTGTTGGTATAGCTTCATATGCCTGTAAGAACAACTAAATGCAATTTCTCCTGAAATGTGTACTATAAATGAGAGAAACATATCACAGTTCATTTAGTAACAAGTCAAAGAGCTACTGTAGTACTATCTAAAAGAGAGATATAATTACTGGATGATGAAATGGACAGAAGAATTAATATTCTCAAACAAAAAAAATTATTAATGATTTGCAATTAATGATGAAATAACAGGCATCCATTTCTCACATGCAAGAAATATTTAGACCAATAACTGCAATTTACCATAATCATGTAAAACTCCCACATATAAAAAGTCATAATAGGTAGATCAAGTATGGGGTCTTAACACTATGAATAGAGAGACAGTCACAATAAGTAGATACTAAAAGTCAAAAAAACATTTTTAGGCATCATTAAACCACACATCAAAGAGAATATATAAAGCGGAAAAAAAAAAAAGACTCCTCTGATCATGCTTTGTGCCAACCGGCAGAGGCTCTCTGAAAAACCAATGCCTTGTTGCCATACCAATGGCACAGCTCCATGCTGAGTTTCGCTACCATGTCCTCACAGTTCAGTACAATTGTGACATGCAATTGCTGGTTTAGACTTACATGAGACAAGGAAAGAAAATGGAGACCGAAGCAAATAGACATCGAGAACAACACAATCTAAACCTGAAATGAGATGTTCTCTGGTTAGAATAGACAACAATATGAACAAGAAAATTCTTTAGACAATATTTTAATAACATAATAAAGCCAATCACATATGAGCATAAAAAATCCAACCTCTAAATGCATAATATATTATTGAGTGGTACCGCAAGTTCTGTTGTTTTGTATGCAGTGACATTTTCTTCAGTGTATCAGATACCTTACTGATGAAATGCAATAAACTCACCATCAAGATTAAATGTGTGGCAATGATAAACACTTTATATCACTTTGAAGATTGAACGTAAATGGTGGGTTGACCTAAGAGACGGTACAGGTGTGTTTTTTCAGCCTCAGGGTTCAAACGACAAATGTTCTGTCCATGTGCATCCATAGACAAGTTCTATAGAGGATGTATGCTTGATCTTGGACCTTTACTTCAGGCCTACCTAGCAGCAGTCAAGATATGGAACTGGAGCTCTTTCGGACTTCTTTTAAATAGTATCCTTCACTAGTACCAAAATGAAGCAAGCTCACTTCAAACCAAATTCTACTTTGATCCACTTTGAAGCGAACCAAAAACACCCTAAGCAACTTTTACACAACACAATTTGTGTACAAAGATCATTAAATAATATATAAAGCAGCATTAACGGTGAATTAATACAGTAATAACCAGATAGCATGACTCCAGTTTTTTTCTATGGAAGAGTTCCCCTTTCAAAACTACTCGAACCAAATATCAACAATATTTGGAAACTGGCGGAAAAACAGAACATCTATTGACTCAATTGTATAGGCATGATTTCTTGAATCTATATTGCTACCATTTCTTTTAGACTTCGAAAGACAAGCTCAAGTTCATGATTCATAACCTAAGCCGTAACCATCTAGGCCTTCCCGTATTCCTATCAAATTAGGAGTCCTTCATTCACCATTTAAGCACATCATAGTGTGATCAAGCATCAATCTGTCAAAAATTACAATGAAAAGTAAACTAGTGTTGTATACAGGAGCACAAGAGAAAGCAGAAGAACTAAAAGTTGGGCAATTCAATTAGATAACCAGCTGATGAATGCTTAAAATTTAAGATGAACGACTATCTCATGCTTGCTCTGAAAGAGGATTAAGTGGTGGATCAAAAGAATAAAAGATCTTTTTGCCGACCAATAAACCCTCCTTCGGATGATATTAAAAGCATCAGTTTGCAAGATAATCTTAAATGAGAATTATCCGACATAAAATCCTTCAAAGCAATCATCATCTTCATAGAAGAAAGTTTCAAAACAAAAAAAGAAAAAGAAAAACCTTTGCTACTACTGCCTCCAACATGCTTGTGCCTGGTACATCGCATAAACCAAAAACTACATACAAAGTTAATCTTGTTAACTGGTATTGGAAAATGCCTTTCAATAATTGTATGGTTGTCATTGCATAAAAAATTATTGAGACCATACAATTCTCCCTACGCATTCATGGTAAATAGTACTCTGTAAGCTCAATGCAACCTCGCAAGAAAATAATCACAGTTTAACAAAGTGACTTAATCTAAGCATATAAATCAAAGCAGATAACAGATAATATAGCTGAAATGGTTTACTATTAAACAAGTTCCAGAAAAAAACATGGCAGCGGCAGAAAAAAGTAGCAAGAAGCAAAGCTCTTGATTCAGTCAAAATCCTATTTGTTTTTAGGAGTAACATGTGGATACGAAGCTATGGAACCAAAACTGTTCCCACTATACCAATCCTTGTGCCGCTCGCTGAAAGCTCCATAAGGATGCTGTGGCTCAAACGCATGATGAGCTCCATTTCCCTGATTGTGTACACCCGGCACCATTGTGATCGGACTACCATGTCCATGTGGAGGAGCCATTCCAAAGACTGGCATTGAGAACATAGCCGGCATGGCATACCGCATGGGTGTGTGGACATGTTGCTCGTGAAGACTCTGTGTCGCCGGCGGCGTTGAGGCGAACAGGTGGTCCGATGGCGAGGGCCCCTCGTCTGGGATTCCTTGCATTCTTTTCAGGTAAAGCCTATACTTTTGGAGGTGGCTCGCGACGTTCTCTCTCGTCAGTCCCTCCACGTTCATCAGCTGCATGATGGTCTTCGGCACCGCGTTCTTGATCCCCAGATGGGTGACCACATCGATGAACCTCTTGTGGAGCTGCGGCGTCCAGACGAGGCGCGGCCGCTTCAGGGCCCTCGCGGAGTGGTCGTCGCTCGAATCGTCCGGCTGGGGAGTAGACGGTTCGGCCTCCGGCGATTCCGCGCAGGGGGAAATGGGCCCAAAAAGTGAGATTTTGCCTGAAGACTCACCGGTGACCACCGGATCGTCGCCCTCAAAGGCCACGGTTTCATCAGCGGCGGCGGGCGGGAAGGGGGAGAAGGATCTGAGGGCGGCGGAGGCATCGGAGGAGGGGGCGACGCGGCGGAGGCCGAAGATGGTGGACTGGGAGGCCCGATGGACGTCGAGCGCAGTCCGGGCCGGCTCTGGCTTGACGCTAAAAGCCGAGGCAAGCTGCGGCGGCACCAAGGGCTGGGACAGGGGAGTGAGATCCTCGCCGCTAGGGAGGCCGAGCTCCCACTCGAGAACCCTGCCGTCGTCGTCGTCGCCGCCGCTGCTTACAACGTCGGCAGCCGAGACGCGGTCGAATTCGTCATCGCTGCCCGCCTCCTCGCCCATGATTGAGAATTCGAATACAAAGATTAGGGTTTCAGGTACGAGAAAGAACGAGTTGGTGGAGAATCGACGGTGAGGAGACGGAATTCTTGAAGACGGAGAGGAGGAGAGAGCGGGCGGGGGCGGTGGATATTTACTGTGAAAGGAGTGTCTTCTGGGGATATTCGGACATATATTTATTTATTTTGGGGCAAAGTGCAAATTTATGTGCTACGCTGTGGCCGATGGTCGCTTGATGGAGACGACATCCACCGTTCGTTGTTCCTTCCATCTCATCCCAACCGTTGGTTGACGAGATCGCTTGGACGGCAGATATCATGCCCCCGCTTGTCGAACCAGTTTTCGACGTACCCGTTAGACTAACCTTAATTTTTCCCCTATGCTGCTATGGCCCACGGTGAGTTAACACCTGATACCTCCAATAGTGAGGCAGGTTGGCGAGCGGGTATCATCGAAAAAAATGGAATTGGAAAGGGACGTGGACCTGTAAGCGTTGTGCTTTGGATTTTGCACTTCTATTTGCTCTTTTCCCACTTCGACATCTTTCGACCGTCTCAGTGGTTTGTTCCAGCAGATCAAGGCCGTCAATCTATCATCTAATGGCTGTTTGTTTCAGGTTATTTAGATCACAACCGTCAAGGGGAGGAAAGAGAGAGGGAAGCAAATGAGAGGATGGCCACATCAACCATATCTTCGTCTCCTCTCCTCCTCGCTGCTCCCAAATGCGCTTCCCGTGCTTCTTCCAAGCTATGCTTCGATCCGAGTACCCGACTGACCACCTCCGGTCGCCCTCGACTAGATCTATGCACACGGAAGAGAAGGTTTGGAGGAGATTCACTCAAAAGCTCTCGAATTTGGCGGGTCTCGGCTGTCGCGGAGGAAACTTTGCCGCCGGAGGCCACCGTGGAGAAGGCCCAGCAGATTATTCCCGCCGCTGCTGAAGACAGCGCTGCATCCACCGTCGTCTCTGCTTTACTCGTCATCGCCTTTATCGGACTCTCCATCCTCACCATAGGGGTAATAATCTTCCTTCTCCTCTGGTTTCGATCCTAGGTTTGGTTAATGGGACAAATTTGACGCATCTAATGTAAAAGCCTTACCTTTTACCTCTTCCTGCCGTTCGATTTAAGTACGAGCTTTCTTTTCCCGTTTCTTGCTTGTGATGCATCAAAGATGTAATCTTGTTTGCAAAGAGGAAGACAAAATTTGATTTCTTTTTGCCTTTTTGGGCATGAATTGTTGGTTTTGCGATTGGGGCAGGTGATCTACTTGGCAGTGCAAGATTTTCTGCGGAAAGGAGAAAGAGAGAAGTTTGAGAAAGAAGATGCAGAAAAGAAGAAGAAGGGAGGAAAGAAAGCAAAAGCCAAGGCAAGGACTGGACCAAGAGGCTTTGGCCAGAAGATTGAAGAAGATGAGGATTAGGTCCATATGTTCTCTCTCAATCCTTTTTCTCAGTGCTTTTAAGAATCTTAGCCTCATTTTTAGTGCCTCTCTCTTTCTTTCAGGAAATTTCTTTGAAGTTCATAAACATGTTGTAGCATTAGCTTTGGCATTGCTTAATTGCTTCCCACAGCATGTTGAACGCATACCATTCAATTCTGAGTTGAAGCTTGGAGTTGAATTGTTGTGCAAGAAGAACACTCATTCTGATCCCTAAACAAGAAACTTGTAAATGGGGCAACTTCTTAGGCTCCTCTTCTGCTTAAATCATAATCATAAGCAAAGGACAAGAAGAAGAAGCCAAATTGTTGAAACGTATTAAATGTAAAAAATCAGAAAAATAAACACAGTTTGCTAAATTGTTAATGGTTCCTTGCTGAGGTTTCGATTTCCTCGATAACAATTTACCAAGGGATTTCTGCTTTATGGAACTCTACATCTTCTGAGCACTTGTCTGATTCCTTCAAAATAAAAAGCAAGTTTTGGTCTAATCATACTTCACAGCATTGTATGTCTGAAACTACTCAAAAGTTGATGCAGATGATTGTGTCTATTTTTCTATCAAAATTTTCAATAACTTCCTCACAGAGAAAACACAACAATCAATATTGGAATCTGATTTAGTTGTCTGGATTTAGCTTCTTATGTGACGCGGGGTACGAAGAAGGTCAATATTAACGTTTACCAATGCTCGTTTTCATTTTATGTTCGAACATACTAGTGATATTCTTAAATGAACTATTTGCATAACATCAAACATGTTTTATGGGTTCACTGATGCTCTTAGTCTTTCAAGAAGGGATCACTTCCAGTATTTAGTAGTCATTGTTGCCATACCGAGCTTGCTTTATCAGATAGGAACAAAACTAATGAATTTACTTCATCCTTTAAAGTTACATTTTAACATTTTCAGAAATCTAATGTTAGCTCTCTATGTTATGCTAATCATATTTATCTTCCTGCAGAGATCCGCAGATCATCCTTTTCATGGCATGCCAAGGCAGCATGTGATATCAAAATTTTGATATGTAGATCTATCTACCTGTTTTTATGATCTCAACACATTTCTTTGCTCTGTTCTCTTATTTTTCTTTTTTTTTTTTACCTGACGGCATCGTATTCTCACATTGTGATTAATGATCCTGAAGTTGCTTTGCTCTTCTCTGTGTTCATCTGTAGTCTCACTTGTATACATACTTCCCTTTAAATTTCTATATATATATGTGATGCAACCGGCACTGAAATTTCTCTTAAGTTTTATATCTTGTAAAATGGAAGGAAATGCATCAACAGTTCAAATGATTCAAACAGAAGCATAAGCCTACTATCTCCATTCTACAAGGTTGGCCTGTTTTCCTCTGCATCATGTTTGGAGTAAATTGAGCTCTGGAGTATTATTTCAACATTACTTCTTGAGTTTACTGTGATGAGCAACGTAGAACTTATTCGGTTTACTTTAAAAAAAAAAACACCTTGTTATGATTAAAAGAAATTTCTGTCATTTTTCACCCAATTTATGCAAGCATATAAAACAATTTTCTTGCCATTGTTCATCTCATCTTAACAAAAAAGGCAGAGAACTTTTGTCTACTTACAACTTGATGGTCATATTATGATTGTCCATTTGAAATTAGGATGGAACTCTGACAAGCCATAGATCAAGATCCAAGAGAGTGAAGGATTCAATTCAAAGTACAAATCCACCAAAAAGAAACTTGAAGAGGGACCTGGAAAATAGAAAGAGACCAGAGCTTCATGAACTCCAGGCATGGATGGACAGGGCGAAGAGAGATGAAACTTGAAAGGGCCCCTCTTGATGTTTGGTGGAGTGAGAAATGGGTCTGCGGTTGGAGGTAGAACAATGGCGGATCGCATTTGGTCCCATCTTATCCACAACGAGCAAATCCAATCGGAGAGCAAGTGGACAACTGACGTGCACTTATCCTTCTTTTGAGGCCCCAATCAACGCCAACCTTCACCACCACCACCACACAGAGATCAATATAACGAAGAAAGGAGAGCCGCTTCAGACGTCGAGAGATCAGTGATGGCTTCCGTGTCTCCCTTCTCAGCTCCCTCACCGCTTTCTTCTTCTTCTTCCTCCCCTCGGCCACCGCCGGCTGCTGCAGTTGCGCCTTCCCTGCGCCCGGCGGTTGCGGCCTTTCCTTGGTGCGGCGGAAGACCTGCTGCTTCCAGGGTGGTGGCGGTGTCGGCAGTCGGGGAGCTGTCGTCCGACAGCAACACGTATCTGATCGCCGGAGCCATCGGTGTGGCGCTTGTCGGCACTGCTTTCCCCATACTCTTCTCTCGCAGGGACATGTAAGTTGCCCCTTCTCCCTTCCTTTCTCCTTCATCCCTCCTGAGCCCACAACAACCATATCACTTTGTTGCTACTTTCTCTCATATCTGATGCAGATGCCCAGAGTGTGACGGAGCTGGGTTCGTCAGGCAAGCTGGGGCGGCACTGAGGGCTAATGCAGCAAGGAAGGATCAATCTCAGATAGTTTGTCCTCGTTGCAATGGGCTGGGGAAGTTGGGACAAATCGACAAATAAGGGATTCATGCTCTTGTGATTGCAGAAGCTGACTACTCTCTCTCTCTCTCTCTCTCTCTCTTTCTCCCCTCACCCACCATGACTGTTAACATTACTGTTTGTACTCTGTCCCAACTGTGAAGAAAATGAATCCATCTTTATGTGCATCTTTCTGTGCAATTGCTGAGGAACGCAAATTAATTTTAGGTAAATTCTATCATATACTACTAATCATAATCATAATTATAGTTTAAGTTAAAATATTAAAAATATAAAATATTTAAAATGCCATTACCATTACTATTATTATCAATTAATATCAATTGCAACTTTAATGAGAGTGAAACAAAAGTCAACTGACAGAGATTATATATATATATGCGTGGGACCCACTAGTGGAGCCGTGCAGCGTCAGTGGGCCCATTTGGATGAGTTGGACCCGACATGAATGTCCCGCATCCGATCCGTTTAGAAACCAGTGTCATGCTTCGTGAAAGAGCTTAAGTAGTTCCGCGGAGTAGCACAACCTGTAAGCCCGCGGCTCCCTCAGCCTCTCGCCCGCCTCGTGGCGCTCCACCTCTCGCAAGCCAAATCGCTCCTCGATGTGAATTATATTCCCGTCACTTCACCCCAAGGATTGAAGGTCGCCGGTCGCTATCTAAAGGTAACTGTTTCCTCGCGTTTTGGGGTAGAAATTGCTGTTTTCGCTTCCTCTCGATGCTTCTAGGGTTTTTGCTGCTGCAGTGATCTAGGGACTTGGGGATCCTAGATCTGTCCGATTCGAGGGTAACCCTTCAACATGTTTCGCAATTTGCGTTCGGGATTTTGTGGAATTTCATCGAAATGCCTTTGTCTTTGAGGCAGAATCCTGTCTCTTCGTTGCTGTGAATGTGGTTCCCTTTTAGCTCTGGTTGATTCGATCATGTATATCAATTCTAGTTGATGTTGTTCCATGTTGTTGATCGAGTTGGAACAGGGCAATCGGGTTCGTAAGGACAAGAGGTGGTTTTGGGGCGAGCATTAGCGTCTGCAATCATGAGCTATGTTTTACGGACAAGTAGAGCGGACATCGAGAGCGGCTTGCCAGGATTTATACCGGAGAGGCGGCTGATGGTATTCCTCTTGACCTATCTGTTTGAACTGTGTCCTGCATATAAGCTAAGGTTTTGCTGGATGATCTATTGTATTGACCTTTTGTTGTTTGTTGGTTATAGCGAATGCATGTGGGCGGTCGACCTGTTAATAACAATTCGACGACTTTTCTTCTTACCGGTACGGCTGTCGTTGTTGGATGATGAGGCTTTCTATTCTTCCATTCTGGTTTAGGTTACCCGGATTCACTCCTAATTTCATGTGCATGATTAACATTGCAGTTCTTGTTCTGTTCATGATATTGAATTCGCATCAGATGTCACCCAATTTTCTGGTAATTGTTAATGGCTGATGTTCTCTATATGTGTTTCTTAATTTCTTATTAGTATCACTTTTTAAAGAGGACATCCTCTGTGGGTACGTTATGCATGTAGCTTTGGCTTGTTTTGGGAGTGTTTCTGATGGCCACCAGCCTAAGGATGTATGCAACTTGGCAGCAACTCCAGGCTCAAGCCCAAGCTCACGCTGCAGCTGCCAGTAGCTTCCTTGGGGGCACAGAGTTGCGGTTGCATGTTCCACCATCCATAGCCTTTGCTACAAGAGGGCGCTTACAGAGCTTGAGGCTCCAACTTGCTCTTCTTGATCGAGAATTCGATGATCTAGGTACAGGTTTCTGGAATATTTAGTTTGCCTTACATCATTGCCTGCTTGGATGATGATGAAGTTTTAAGACTTTGCTCAAGCTATGCTTTCACTGTTTTGCTTGTTCTGCATCTGCCTTACTTTGTTTTTACCCTCTTTCTTTTCCTGAAAGGCTTGCTTGCTCACACTTATCATGCATTTTCAATCTTTCAGATTATGATGCTTTAAGAGCATTGGATTCTGATAATCCCCCCGATGCTCCTTCGATGACAGAGGAAGAAATCAATGCCCTTCCTGTACACAACTACAAGGTCCAATCTCGCCAAGGGTCTGCGACCAGTCGGCAAAGGCATGATTCAGTTCCTTTGGTGTACATGGGCAACTTTGTTTTTCAAAGTTGTTCATTACCTTTTCTTTTCAATTTTATGTTGCTTTTACAAATCATCCTCATTTTGATATTTGGTCGTCCTTGGGTAGTGGTGGATCATTGTCACAACAGGCATCATCTTCTTCTGTATCTGCAACTGAGGTAGTTGTTTGCATTCTGTCAATAATTTTTTTATTCAGAAAGCTGTACCATACTGTTATATCTTTCAAAAGTTATTACTGTTTTTGCTTGTTTCTAAATTTTTTTATTCATTCTGGCCTTCTAGTTTAAAATTTTAGAAAACAAACATGGGTTACATACAAGATGTGTATTTAATTTAATATATTCCTTGAAATGACTGCCAGATAGTATCACTAAGTTATTTTGTATTATTTTGATTTTTCTATTAGAAAAGGACTGAGATCCTTATCACACAGTCTGTCTTGATATACTATTTATTGTAGAAAAATATGGATCAGTGGTCATCCTCTAATTCATTGTTGTTACTTGTGTTTTGCACATTATTAAACTGCTATTTTATGGGAAATGGTATCTTTCTTTAGGCAACTACTAACTTCTTTGGTATAGATCATCGCATACTTTTTTTAATGTATGATTATGTTGCTCATTCGATGCCAACGGAAGTTTGAATTATGCAGACAAAAAAAGAAAAAAAGAAAACGATATCTTTGCATTATATGTTTGATTGGAGTTGATAAGTTATTATAGTTCACTAGACCATGTGTTGGTTATGAAGTAGTGGCCCAATTCCAAGTTTCTAGTTTCTACTAGGAAAAAGATTGCTCTAGGTTGGGCCATCAGAACTTGAATTCATTACATAAGGAATATTGAAAAGATATAGAAAAAGAGGTGATACAACGTCAAAAATAACTCTTTAGTTTTAAAATTTATGGACAATTTTAGCAGTTAATTGTAGAAAAGTATAGTATGTGGGAACTCCATTTGTTACTTATGAGGTACTTCTTGATATAATACTAACTTGTTCTGCTGCGTATCTAGAATACACTTGTTCTTGATATATCTAGTTTTAGGTTTCTTCTACTTACCTACTTGCCTAACAAAATCTCACAATTCTCTAGCAGAAAAGGCAGGAGAGTTCAAAACTAGATGAGGACTTGAAGACTCCAGAAGATGAACTGACATGCAGTGTTTGCTTGGAGCAAGTCAGTGTGGGAGAATTGATAAGAAGCTTACCTTGCTTGCATCAGGTAACAACTACCGATACCATGCTAGACTTAGATGTCTATGTAGCGAGGAAGTACTTATCCTAGATGTCGCCAAATTTTTATTGAACTTTCTGTTTATCACTCTATAATCTTGCCGATCTTGAACCTTGGAAGTGTCTCTGTTCTCCATCGAGACTAAGATTCTGTCTGGTACTCCATGACATATTCCGACAAGCTTAATCAAGTGCGACGCCTGTTCCCTAACCAAACGAGTTCCATTAGCACATGACTCTTCCCTTGATCTCCAATGGTTTACACTTGAATGCAACATTTTGGATTCTAGAAATACGAACCATCTATTCCATCTCCTCCACTCGGCTTTGTATAATTATTTCCAGCGAATCCAAGCTCAAGTGAATCTGTTACAGGACAAAACAGCTGTTTGCTTAGGAATTAGAAGGTTTGAAGGAATCCCTCTGTTGCAAATCTTTAAAGTGTCACTCTTAATCAAATTAGTTAGTGAGATTATTGTTTGTTTACATGAATTTCCTGGCATTTGCTGAATCGCTTGCTCTTCTTGCAGTTTCATACAATCTGTATCGATCCATGGTTGCGTCAGCAAGGTACATGCCCTGTCTGCAAGCACAGGGTGAATTCTGGATGGCATGCAGGTGATGATGGTGAAGCGGACATGGTCTAGCTAGTTACATTCACCATCGAATGTCTCGATACACATCCGGTGCAGTTACTGCTATATCAACGACGAGTACAATTAACTCGATGTACGGCATGACTTAATCATGTTAAATGATAAAGCGGCTAGTGTTAAGCCTGTTGTAAGTATATATCTCATCTAATTATTGCGTCAATCTCACCTGCATTCCTCCATCAGATTTATACCTCTAATGTAGCCAATTATTGTGCTCTTTCTGGTGCATTATTGATTCTTCATTTCCCTGATATGTCACGTCAAATCAAAGTATAATAACTCGAGCAGCGGCAGCATCACGTGTAGGGGTTGATCCTGGCACGTGTCTGCGGTGTTCTCATTATCTCGCCACGTCGGATGGGCCCCGCACCACGTGATTTCCTGCGCCGGCCCGGGACGAACCTGTTCGGGTCGACGCCGTGTGCCAATTTTGACCTTATCTCGAGCCAGTGTCTCCTTAAATTAATCCCGTCTAGAATTGGCGCGGCAATTCCGGTCCAATTCTATCGGTTGATCGAACCAGCCATGCAACCGCGAGGATGGATCGACCCATCCCGACCGTCCAGACTCGCACGAACCACCGTGACCCAACTAAGCCGGTCAACGGTCAACCCAATAGACAAGTATATCGGTAAGGGGGGAGAAGGTACGCACGCCATGGAGCCCGGATAAAGCTACGTATCACTTGTGGAGTCCGTTCGTGGATCCAAAGCTACGTATCACATGAGAGAGAGACCTCGTGTTGTCTAATTGGCGATCGTACCTTCCGCTCCATCATCCATCTTATTATAAATGATGTTTAGATGGCGTGTTTGTTTGATGCATTGGCCAAATCGAGACACCTGTAGACAGACCTTTCTTGGTGTCAAATCTCTCTAAAGAATCCAAAACCAGAGGCAGAGTTCGCAGTGGACGGGCCACTGCAGCACGGACACCTCATCGTGGATCGAGCCAGCATATGCCTACCTCCAACGTCTCTCTCCGTCGACGACGACGACGACGTCGTTTGTACACGTAGAAAGAGGAAGGATGGCTCGTCGAGGAATGGAAGGGGCCAACATTGCAGCGTCTCTCGCTGCCATGGAGGCCCCGCTTCACGTTGTCTGGTTCCTTGTCCCAACACACTCCGTAGAGAATACCCACCACCCTATACGATGTTACAGTGACGCAACCCATTAAATGCATGAAATAAACAATAGCACACACAGAAACCAATAATTCATGTCAGTCGATGCCATCACCAACACCACCACCACCACCACCACCATAGCAAATCACTCTGTTATCAGCAAAATCCACCAAAAGAAACAGCCGAAAGCGAGCTTGAAAGTTGATGTGGCAGTAACAAGGAAGAAGATGGGTTGCAGAGTACCTCAAAATAATGTGCCAAAAAAGTAGCCTCTGTCGAACACAGCTCCTCTCTCTCTCTCACTCTCTCTCCCGCTCTCACGCTTTGCTTGAGGTCACAGCTCACTGCAAACTGCAGTGGAGCAGTGAACACCTCCACCACACCTAGCTCTTAGATCCCGTCCCTGCAGCCCTAATGGAGGCTCAGAGCCTCTCCACAAACTCTGAGACAAACAAAAAAGGCAAAAAGTATACACAAAAAAGGAACACCTCCAAGACTCTATATATCGGCTTCCTCTTCCCTTCCTTCTTTCGCTGTAGGTTGAGAAAGAGAGAGAGAGAGAGAGAGAGAAGTATTCCTCTTCTTCTTCCACGAGGTCAAGGGTAGTCGCGCCAACAAATGAGCATGGTGACACAGCGGCGCATGATGTAGAACCTAGCACGCTGCTCCTTCACGAGACTGGCGCACCGGCTCGAGAAGGACCTCGGCGTCGTCGTCCTCCGCCCTTCCTTTGTGCTCGCTGATCCTTTGAGCAAAGGCCCTCCTCCCTCGGCCACCGCCACCCTTCTGCTCTCGCTGCAGCTACTCCTGCCTTCCTTCTTCGATAGCTTCCACTTCTCATCCATGTAGATCTCCATCTCCTCCGTCTTCTACTGCACCAGATCTAAGATCTCCCCCTTCTCCTGTCCTCTTCGTACTTTGAAGTATATATTGAAAGAGCTAACTCAGTTATGCGTGCATGAGAGAGATAGTGGCAAGGAGATGGCCAGAGAGAGAGAGAGAGAGAGAGGAGTGACTTGCTCAATAATGGAGTTAAGCCGAACCAAACGAAGCAGGGTTTGGATATTTATAATTGCAAGGGCGATCAGGGATTGGTGGTGCGAAGTGGGTATCACCACCTGGAGTTCTACCTCGAAAAAAGTACCCCCTCCCTCTCTCTCTCTCTCTCTCTCTCTCTCTCTCTCTCCTGTTTGCTTAAATGAGAAATCTCCTCTCATGGTTGCATTAAAGAAGAGTGGGTTTCCCGAGACCAACACCGAGGTCGCATCTTGGACTATTAAACCGCAGGGGGGATCACAGCGCATCCGACTTTGCCTTGCATTAGACAAAAACGTAAGAGACAAAGCAAAGGCAAGGAAAAGGACTTGAGAGCTTAGAATACCTCCTCCTGCCGCTGCTGCTGCTGCTGCTGCTGCTGCTATTGCACACCAGTCGTTTGTTTCTTGCTGCATTATTGTCACAAAGGATAAAGATAAAAAGAGATTACAGGAATTGGAACTGCTTATATAAACAAACACATCTCTGCAGATCCAATTAGAGAGACCGTATCTACACAAACGATCTGTTTCTCGTTGCAGTGAGCGTGAGGTGGTCTTAGTCAATTACCAAAAGAGAGCTCATACAGTGGCCATCAGCTGCTGCCTCTTCAGACTTCCTTAACTATGCTTCAATGAACTGATCCCTCGGGGCCGAGCATTCATGGTAAAAGCTTTCAGTCTCTCTCCACTTTATTCACTCCCACTTCATTCAAGTGGTCTCTCTTCCCCTTTTACGACTCACCTGACCTGACCAGCATTCATTGCTGCAGTAACTTGTTTGGCATGGTTAGGCTTCCCACACTCTCTTGCTTCAGTCACTCCCACTTCATTCAAATGGTGTCACCTAGGATTCACATTAATCGGTGCAGCAGGAAAAGAATCTATAGTCCTCCTCCTCCAAGTGTGCTTCCCATATAAATCTTACCCAACAAAAACACATACAAAATTTATGCATAATAAGCTGATAAGAACTGAATATTTATAATATTACTTAGGTCATTTTAGATTGCTCATTAATTGGATATACAATAATATCCAAATTGACTGTGGATGATTATCGAATTTAAGTATGGATAAAATTAAATTTAGGATGCTTTTTTTTGTATTATTATCCCTAAATAATAATATATCATATTACTTTTAATTACTCCTTCTTTTCACTAATTGATTCTGAGATGAGTATGAATAAAATGATAAAATCGGGTTTCAAAATATATACTATTTATATTAATAAGCTCTCAGGCTGATCTTATTGTTGTTATTATTATTGCCACGTGATCTTAACCTCACACGCTCCAACGCATTACTTCCAGCGTCCGAAACAAGCCGCAGTAGCACGTGCGGCGTCTCGGAAACGACGCGCTGTCTCGTGTGGCACCGACTCCGTCGGCGGCCAAGCAACCAACGCAGCGAGCAGAGACCGTGAGCGGAAGCTGACAAGAAGCACGGCCGAGACCGCGTGAGCCACCGCCAGAAACGCCGGAGGGACGACGACATGTGAGGCCGGTTTCAGTGAGTCCCCCATCTATCATCCCAAATACGCGAGGAATAATATTTTATTAGATGAATCCAAATTATGCGAGCATAGAAGATTGGACTAGTTTGGTTATTCATCACAATTCATATTCAAATAGCATAAGATTCATTGATATTTATTTATATTTCTCGAGTTGAGATGAACACTAAATAAAATAAAATAAATATCAAATCAGATTCTATTTCGGATAATATACGATCGCATATTAATCTTCGTAGATCCCAAGCAGATTAAGCTACGTCGTTTCCATTTTGGCAAACTTGGTCGGAATGCGGAGAGAATCTTTTGGGCACTTCAATGCATGCATGGGTAAGACACATCGTCTCTAAGCCATTGATACGTGCTTTGCAAGCTATATCGTGGATGTGGCGATCCTTTGATGCTTCGAAGAGGCAGTCAAAACCTACTCCTCTTATTTGGTAAGCAGTCAAACCTATCCATGCTTCACGAAACAATGCTTAATCTCAGCACATGGATGTGACCATGTTTTACTCGCTAAACACTACTCTATTACTTTGAGTAAATTGCACATAAAACGAAACTAAACTGTTCCATCTAATCTTCATCCTGCTCTCGTGCACGCTTACTCCCTGTGCTTTTGGATCTTGATGCATGGTGAGAGATATAGAGATCCACAAGGAAGCCTTTCTGCTATATCCACAGTGCTGATCGCGAAGATTAAAGCAGGCAAATGAATATTGTGATTAGGTATGGTTCAGATAGATTTGAGCTGACTTGACTGCCATCTGCTATCATACTGTTCGACAAAAAGCTCGTAGTCAGCTACTCCATCTTCATTACAGAATCAAATGCTGCCATTTAATACAGGATATACATGCGGCTAGAGATGAACATACTTGGTTAATAGCATTGATCGATACCTCAAACATTCCAAGCCACCACATGAAACAAATGGGCATGCGTCCATGAGCCCAGTAGGGAAATCGGAAGGAATGATTGCTGCTTAGGTCTTCTTGCAATTGCAATGCATGAACCAAGAAAAGTTGCGACGGTGAACAAGTAGAAGAATCCTTGGTTTCCCCCGTCCATGCATATATCAGAGGGGATAGTGCAGATGACACGCCGCGCAGAGCAGCCTCACATGCAATTGCGTGACCAATCTGCTCTTGCAATCACAACATACGAAAAAGCTATCATAGTGTGTTACCTGATGATGACTACTACGTCTTCCTCTCTCTCTTAGAATAGCCAGTATCTGCCGATGCAGCATCATCAAGATTCTCACATCTCTCATATTCCAAGCCTATCTTCTGAGGACTTTAGTCTCCTCAGACAAGGATGGAGTTGTTTGATAAGAGCTTGTGAATCTTGATGATGCTGCACCAGCAAATAGTGACTGGTGCTTGAAGATGTAGAACGCATTCACTCTTCATGATCCCCGTCGCTAAACCGAACACAAAGGCCAAAGGCCACCGAACACAGAAGCCAAAACATGAGAAAAGGAGGAGGCGACAGAAGACCCGCTCTGCAAAAGAAGAGCTCGTAAAAGATCTTAAATTAAGGATCTCCGAAGCTAGGAGGAGAAGAGGAGGGTTGGTGAGGGACAACCATTGGAGAGGGTGGGGTATATATAGGTATACGCAAGTCCGAAGTGTGCACATATGGAGGAGGAACCCCAGGGACTGGTTTCACTCCTTGCTGACCTCGGCCACTTGCCACAGGCGTCCATGGATCGTGGACACAAGAAAAGGAGAGAGAACCTTCCTCTGAGGGAAAGCAGCATGACCTGAAGACAGAAACATAGGGGAAAAGGGAAAGGAATCGAGCACCACCGCTGACGGACGGTGGCGTTCGGGTTGGCAGAATCTGTTGCGTTTCCAACAAGCATCCTAACCTGGGAGAGATTTGACGGCTCTCTAAACGCCAAAGCCAAGCGCCAGTTCCTTTCTTCTCCCCTTCCCCGAGCATTTTCCATGCACCGCCATGGCTGCAGAATCCAACGAAGAAGGCACGGCTCTAAATGGGCCTACGTCTTTGCAAAATGAACACGATTTAATTCCCTATATATATATATATATATATATATATATATATATATATATATATATATATATATAAGGTTTCATTACTGAGTGTTAAATCATTACTAGATCAAATTTATGATGATGTACAGTTCCATCATGCAATCGTTCGTGTTTGGTGATCATCCACTTTCCTATGCATCATAGCGGGTCCATACGCAGAAGAAGAAGACAAGGAAAACTCGGAAACCACCAAACTCCATGCATTGGCCGTGCTTTTTGGAATCAAACATCCATCCATCCATCCGTCCGTCCATCTGTTGTCCATTTCCGTTGGTCACGTCGGAACTTTCTTGGTTTGCAAAGCTTTTAGGGCCACATCTTCTCACTCTCCATCATCACACCGGGAGGAATCTCCCATCCCATCTTACAGCCGAGACAGAGAGGCCCACCCCCATGAGAGCGGTAAGCGAGGGCACGGCACAGCACAACAGAGGAAGAGAAGCCATGCATGGCCTCAGGGGAGAGAGAGGACGACTGCAGCTTCTGCGGCCTTCCGGAGAGCGCGCCCGTCACAGCAGAGCAGCAGCAGGAGCGGCCCCAGTCTCGGGCGGACCAGCCAATCTCCGTGAGTGCCCGGAGTGGCAGGGAAGAGGACAAGCGTGTCGACTCCTTGCGGCCTTCCCGAAGATGGATACGCCCAGATCTCCCTTTCTCCTCACACCAGTCGCGACTACGTTCGTACGTGCATGCATGCTTTCTTGGTGGCTGACAACTCTCAGCCTTACTGCTACGTCACTCCCATGCCCCCCC
>LVTN01000361.1:213235-278865 GCA_001649415.1 Musa itinerans
CCCCCCCCCCCCCCCCCCCCCCCCCCCCCCCCCTCTCTCTCTCTCACGCATGTACAAGTTACACTTCGATGAGATTTTACTCAAATGGGCCGCTCCGTCAAGAACATGGGCTGTGAGTCGCCTGTGGGCTGACTTTAGTGGTAAATCCTGGACGATTCGTCCATGTCAACTTTGGTATTAGGTTGACTCTTTGACAAGGCGCCTGTGGGGCGCTACATGCCTGATCTGCCACCACCGGTGAGTCATGATATGACAAATGGAAACAGTTGGATCACATCGAACCCAAACCACGAACCACTGCTAACTCGATCTACTCTCTCTCCGGAGTGAGATCAGGCATCGAGTCCTGGTACTAAGAAGCGTGTTTGTTCCTGGACCAGCTACGTATTGACGCAACTCACCTTGTCTTTTATGGGACAGGAAACAGACGTTTCCACCTCACAAAGGCCGATGAGACGCGATGTTGCAGCCGAACAAGAAGCGATAGGAAGGAGGGATTGGGAAAAACCCTGGCCCCTGCCTTGAACGACACAGGGGATCGTCTCAAGCTCGGGGATAAGCTCGCGAGAGGCCGGGAGACCGCGTCATGCGTCGCGCGTGACGAAACCGGACAAGAAAACCGGGAGCCACACCTAACGTGAGCGCCACGAGCGGGCCCCGCTCGCCGTTTGACTTGATTCCCCCTCGCGTACGACAATGTTGGCGCTGACTCTCGTGGCTTGGCTCGTGCCCTCCGGCGTCCAACACGCCAACCTGGCTGCCCACGCCTGCAGGTCAACCCCCTGTCTCACTCCATCCCCCCCACTCCCCTCGTCATTAAATCTCGCTTGGTCTCTTCTTGGAACCTTTCGATTCCACGCTCTCCTCTCAAGTCAACCCACACGCTATCCAGATCTACTCGACCCTTTCACCCCTGGCCGACCCCTCACATGATATGGTCGTCTTGCTTGGGTAAATTGGCTGCAGGCTGAGGAGGATCAGCTGGCATCTCAACAACATACCTGTGAAGAACACCGAGAGAAAGGACGTCGAGACTCACAGGAATCACACTGTAGTTTTGGTGGTTGACCATTGCCATCAGGTGGTTCAGGTCCACCCAAGTTAATGAGGCTTGTCATCTACCACTGTTGGAATCACAGTAAATGGAGAAGCTCGATCTTTGATGCTTTTAAAAGCCAGCATCGCATGACAGAGTCACACTCCACTCTTCTCTTATCAAGTCCGATGGAGGAAGTCGAAGGAACTGAGGTCAACTGGTTTGACGATTTTGACTGTTCTCAGCTGGAGTTGTTGAGGGAGCTGCAGGCTCAGGAGAGCCCTCGGTTCATGGAATCCCAACCTGATGCGCTACATGAATCGGTCATCGACAAGCTCATCTCTGCTCTCTATTCCAACCCAGCGATCGGCGACGTAGAAAGCGCAGTCTCTGTGACCTTTCAGAACGGCGACTCCCATGGCCGGTGCAATTCTCAACCCATGTATGCTCGCATGCATCTCTTCTTCTTCATTCTAATGCTGTCATGCCATGTTAGAATCTTCAGCTAGATACCTTGGCCCCTTTTGCTTGCAGACTTTGCTCACCGGACAAGGGTCTGGGAAGGATGGATCACAAGTTCACAATCAAAATCAAGACCTGTGAGAATGGGCTTGCTGATGATGGTTACAAATGGAGGAAATATGGGCAGAAATCCATCAAGAACAGCCTCAATCCAAGGTCTTTTCTTACTCCACCAGTATTTTCCTTCCGCAGGCACTCCACTTTGTTGTTCTTTAGCTGACAATAAATCCATAAGAATTCATTCCTACAGCAACCTGATTCAAACTCTCGCTCACAGTGATCGTATGGATTGGTTGACTTGGTAACAGGAGCTACTACAGGTGCACCAACCCGAGATGCAATGCCAAGAAGCAGGTGGAGAGGTCCATGGAAGATCCAGAGACGCTCATCGTCACATACGAGGGCCTCCACCTCCACTACACCTACTCACATCTCCTCCTCGGTGGGTCGTCGCAGTATTACTACTCCGACACCAACCTCCATGTCGCGAAGAAGCTCAAGCGCCAGTCCATGGCCGAGGTCGCGGACGCACCGGCGCAACCCCCAACACGGAGCACATCGACGATCGAGCCTCGCAAGTTGCAACCTGCAGCGGATGGAGCAGTACTTCTGGGGAGTGCTGATGCGAGTCTGCGGCATGGACTTCTTGACGATGTGTTGCGGAGCTCAGAAGGACTCCTGGAAGACGTTGTGCCGTTGGTGGTGAGAAAGCCATGCAACTCCACCACCTCGTCCTTGGACGCTTTTCCTTCATCCCCGGCATCTTCTCCATCCTACTCTTCCCTGCCATTAACCACCAACTCTTCTTACCTAGATCTGGGCACTCTCTCCACCATCATGTGAGTACCAACCTGGTAGGACAGGAACAGTTTTAACATTGTATGGGTGACCACTATAATGAATTGATAATGCACAATATCTACCTACCACTGTCAATACCAGAATGTCTCAACTGGTGCAGACTAATTGTGATGCTTATAGGTCTCATGTTTGTTTGTTGTGAACTCAGAATCTGTGGACGATATAATAGCAATAGACAGAGATTGCAGGACTGAATGTTTCCATAGTACAATCTCCATGTGGTGGTGGAGAACACAGCCCAATGATGTTGAGATAGGTTTTGTTGTTTTCTTATCCAGTGGTATCAAAAGGTGGAGGATGAGCAGATGAGAAAGAACTTGTCATGCATTAAATTAGCAGTGCAGTTTGTACTGATATATATTTCATGGCAAATGTAGTTCCTTTTGAGAAGCCAGTATTGCCTGTTCCCTTGGTCTGTTAATTAACATTTCTTTTACCAAAGATTAATCTTCATCTTTGAGCTATAACCTGGCATGCTTATAGAAACCAACCATTAAGAGAAAACCTAACCCTTGATCTGTACGATCAAATCCAACCCTCAAATAATATAAGAAATTTAAGTTTCTAGATTATAATTTAGTAAAAGTATAATTCATTTCTATGGAATACAAAAATAACTAAATCACACATGGCTTATTTTTAAATATTTAAAAAGATTGTGTTTGTAGGTTGTACCAAAGTCCACCCTAACATAATATATTAAATATTTAATTTTCATATCGATTTGATAAAAATATCTATTCATCTTCTATCAATCATCTTTGACTATCATTGTTGCCTATCCCTTGCTCTCGAGTGGTGCCCTACATTTTTTTTACCCCATTATATTTTCTTTTCTCTTCTCCTCGTTTGATTGTGACATAATAGCCTTCATCGAGGAGGATACGATTGTTTCTCCATTGCTTTTAATATTGTCATTCTTAATTGTCTCTAGTCTATCCATTAGTGAAAGCACTAACAACAAAGGTTACAGAGAGACGATTGCCTTCTCGTTGAAGGTTATCAGGCAATAGTAATAATGAACGAAGATAATTAGTGGATGATGAAAGGATATTTTTGTTAAGTTGATGAAGAAAAAAATATTCAAAGATAAAAATTAATTATGGGAACTTAAATTTTTCAATAGTCATATGAGGTAAAATGTCTAGAGATTTCTAGCATATTCTATTTATTCGAAGTATTTCTTTTTCATTAAAATCTAGGTATAGGATCATTGCTTCTATTGATTTGATACGAATATGGTGGAGAGGTCCATGGAAGATCCAGAGACGCTCATCGTCACATACGAGGGCCTCCACCTCCACTACACCTACTCACATCTCCTCCTCGGTGGGTCGTCGCAGTATTACTACTCCGACACCAACCTCCATGTCGCGAAGAAGCTCAAGCGCCAGTCCATGGCCGAGGTCGCGGACGCACCGGCGCAACCCCCAACACGGAGCACATCGACGATCGAGCCTCGCAAGTTGCAACCTGCAGCGGATGGAGCAGTACTTCTGGGGAGTGCTGATGCGAGTCTGCGGCATGGACTTCTTGACGATGTGTTGCGGAGCTCAGAAGGACTCCTGGAAGACGTTGTGCCGTTGGTGGTGAGAAAGCCATGCAACTCCACCACCTCGTCCTTGGACGCTTTTCCTTCATCCCCGGCATCTTCTCCATCCTACTCTTCCCTGCCATTAACCACCAACTCTTCTTACCTAGATCTGGGCACTCTCTCCACCATCATGTGAGTACCAACCTGGTAGGACAGGAACAGTTTTAACATTGTATGGGTGACCACTATAATGAATTGATAATGCACAATATCTACCTACCACTGTCAATACCAGAATGTCTCAACTGGTGCAGACTAATTGTGATGCTTATAGGTCTCATGTTTGTTTGTTGTGAACTCAGAATCTGTGGACGATATAATAGCAATAGACAGAGATTGCAGGACTGAATGTTTCCATAGTACAATCTCCATGTGGTGGTGGAGAACACAGCCCAATGATGTTGAGATAGGTTTTGTTGTTTTCTTATCCAGTGGTATCAAAAGGTGGAGGATGAGCAGATGAGAAAGAACTTGTCATGCATTAAATTAGTAGTGCAGTTTGTACTGATATATATTTCATGGCAAATGTAGTTCCTTTTGAGAAGCCAGTATTGCCTGTTCCCTTGGTCTGTTAATTAACATTTCTTTTACCAAAGATTAATCTTCATCTTTGAGCTATAACCTGGCATGCTTATAGAAACCAACCATTAAGAGAAAACCTAACCCTTGATCTGTACGATCAAATCCAACCCTCAAATAATATAAGAAATTTAAGTTTCTAGATTATAATTTAGTAAAAGTATAATTCATTTCTATGGAATACAAAAATAACTAAATCACACATGTCTTATTTTTAAATATTTAAAAAAATTGTGTTTGTAGGTTGTGCCAAAGTCCACCCTGACATAATATATTAAATATTTATTTTTCATATTTAGCCTTTGAATAAAAGTCTTGCACAAATATTATTACTTGACTGTCGTTGCAGCAGAACTTGTATGTACTTTATATTTTGAAAATTTTAAAATTAACTTAAAAACTGATAAAATTATTGTTAGATTTAATATGTTTGAATGGATAGTTTACCAGAAAAATCATTATCGGTTAGGTTTTTACCAAATGATACCCCATAATTTAATTTAATTTGAGCATCACTTTTTTTATCGATTTCATAAAAATATCTATTTATCTTCTATTAATCATCTTTGACCATCATTGTTGCCTATCCCTTGCTCTCATCATGAGTGGTGCCCTACATTCTTTTTACCTCTTTATTTTTTCTTTTCTCTTCTCCTTATTTGATCATGACATAATAGCCTTCATCGAGGAGGATACAATTGTCTCTCCATTACTTTTAACATTGTCATTCTTGATTGCCTCTAGTCTATCCATTGGTGAAAGCACTAACAACAAAGGTTACAGAGAGACGATTGCCTCCTCGTCGATGAAGGTTATCAGGCAATAGTAATAATGAACGAAGATAATTAGTAGATGATGGAAGGATATTTTTGTTAAGTTGATGAAGAAAAAAATATTCAAAGATAAAAATTAATTATGGGAACTTAAATTTTTCAATAGTCATATGAGGTAAAATGTCTAGAGATTTCTAGCATATTCTATTTATTCGAAGTATTTCTTTTTCATTAAAATCTAGGTATAGGATCATTGCTTCTATTGATTTGATACGAATATGAATACATGCATCGAATGATTTTTTATCTTTTTCTTGTCCTAGATTTTATTTCTTTTTTTCTTAATTGATTCAATCTGTTGAATTGAGAGGTGACATATAACAACTTATATCTTTGTATACAAAAAATTGGAAACTTGGAACCTGTACTATCTCACCTCCTCATTAAAAAAAATTAAGAAGAATGAAGGCTCAATAGTTAAAACTTTTATGGGTAAAATACTCAAAAAATAATAAGAGATATATGTGTCATATTAAAGTCAAAAAAAGGTAAAATTTGTACAATGTCCAAATTTATATACAAAAGAAACCCTATATATATATAATTTATTTCGTTTTTTATTATTTGATGGTAAAAGCTTGTTTCCCAAGAAATCAACAGCCCACGCTGCGTTCCCACGCTTTCCAGTCGTACGATCGTCCAACTGATGCCATTGATGACGTGCCACGCAGCCATGAGACTTCTGCGGTCCCACCGCAAATACACGCAAGGGAGGGCCCACCGTGCCTTGCGCTAAATCTAAACCCACCGGTCCTGTTTCTTACGAGTCCCATACCGTGCGCCGCCGGCAGATTCGAAGAAGAAGAAGAAGCAGTTGTCATCCTCATCCTCATCCATCCTCATCCTCATCCAGGGGACGACCTGGAAACCCTAGACTGGTTCCTCAATCTCCGCCATCCCCGTTAAGTGCTCAGCCTCCGACCCGAAGCCCTCGATCTAGGGTTCTTCCGACCCATGCGCTAGGATGATCTTTTCTAAGATCGCGCGTCCTATCTCTCGATCTTCGCGTCGCCGATCCGGACATGTAATTTTCTTACCAATGTCGTTTCGTGTATTTCTGTAACCTTTGTCTCTTGATCTATTTTGTCTTTGTTTAGGGATGGCTGCCGAGCGGTTTTGGCGTGAAGTCTGGATACTCAAGAGAAGCCCTATTGCAAGATCCGATCTGTCATGGGGATAATGGAGGATTGAGGTCTCTGAGGGGCTATTTGACCTCCGTCGGAGCTCATAGAACCCTCGGAGAAAGAAATCACCTGGGTGATTGGAGATTCTTTTTGGCAAATCCAAGTTTTAGGCGGTTCTTTTCAAGTGAATCACCCAATAAGAAGAGTAAGAGAGATGTAGAATTTCAAAGCGATCTATTATTTTGTTCTGTGGTGGTTCTTATTCGTAGCGCATCATTTCTCGGTGTACTTATTTTTCTACTTTGGTGTAAATTTTCTAGATTATGAGAACTACCATCCGAAGGATAAGAAAGAAATTCCAAAAGCAAATGAGAACAACCAATCGGATTCAAAAGGTACACTTATATATTATGCATTCTTCAGTAATTTATTTGACAAAAAGGGAAAAAAAAAAGCAAGACCTGAACCCAACAATTGTGATGTCTTAGGATTCCTTTTAATTGTGATGTTGCCATTTGAAACTGTTTGATAATGTGAGTACCGAGATTGCTAAGGATTTTATACTTATTTAGTTTGAACAAGCTTGTCTTAGAAGCAGTTTGTCCTTTTTAGAACAATGAGAGCAGAAAACATATTTCTTAACTGATTTCACAGTAATATTGTTATAAGATCAATGTAGTTTGAGTAGCCAATTGCTTTTTAACATGTCTTGCTTAGCATGTCTATAGTAATTGATTAAGCAGACAAATGTTTTTGAGTATGATATGATGAACTTGTGCTACTACCAAACCCTTTATAAATTTTCCTATGGTGATCATGTAGAAGTCCCTCGTCGATGAAGGTTATCAGGCAATAGTAATAATGAACGAAGATAATTAGTGGATGATGAAAGGATATTTTTGTTAAGTTGATGAAGAAAAAAATATTCAAAGATAAAAATTAATTATGGGAACTTAAATTTTTCAATAGTCATATGGGGTAAAATGTCTAGAGATTTCTAGCATATTCTATTTATTCGAAGTATTCCTTTTTCATTAAAATCTGGGTATAGGATCATTGCTTCTATTGATTTGATACGAATATGAATACATAATCTAATGCATCGAATGATTTTTTATCTTTTTCTTGTCCTAGATTTTATTTCTTTTTTTCTTAATTGATTCAATCTGTTGAATTGAGAGGTGACATATAACAACTTATATCTTTGTATACAAAAAATTGGAAACTTGGAACCTGTACTATCTCACCTCCTCATTAAAAAAAATTAAGAAGAATGAAGGCTCAATAGTTAAAACTTTTATGGGTAAAATACTCAAAAAATAATAAGAGATATATGTGTCATATTAAAGTAAAAAAAAGGTAAAATTTGTACAATGTCCAAATTTATATACAAAAGAAACCATATATATATATAATTTATTTCGTTTTTTATTATTTGATGGTAAAAGCTTGTTTCCCAAGAAATCAACAGCCCACGCTGCGTTCCCACGCTTTCCAGTCGTACGATCGTCCAACTGATGCCATTGATGACGTGCCACGCAGCCATGAGACTTCTGCGGTCCCACCGCAAATACACGCAAGGGAGGGCGCACCGGGCCTTGCGCTAAATCTAAACCCACCGGTCCTGTTATTTACGAGTCCCATACCGTGCGCCGCCGGCAGATTCGAAGAAGAAGAAGAAGCAGTTGTCATCCTCATCCTCATCCAGGGGACGACCTGGAAACCCTAGACTGGTTCCTCAATCTCCGCCATCCCCGTTAAGTGCTCAGCCTCCGACCCGAAGCCCTCGATCTAGGGTTCTTCCGACCCATGCGCTAGGATGATCTTTTCTAAGATCGCGCGTCCTATCTCTCGATCTTCGCGTCGCCGATCCGGACATGTAATTTTCTTACCAATGTCGTTTCGTGTATTTCTGTAACCTTTGTTTCTTGATCCATTTTGTCTTTGTTTAGGGATGGCTGCCGAGCGGTTTTGGCGTGAAGTCTGGATACTCAAGAGAAGCCCTATTGCAAGATCCGATCTGTCATGGGGATAATGGAGGATTGAGGTCTCTGAGGGGCTATTTGACCTCCGTCGGAGCTCATAGAACCCTCGGAGAAAGAAATCACCTGGGTGATTGGAGATTCTTTTTGGCAAATCCAAGTTTTAGGCGGTTCTTTTCAAGTGAATCACCCAATAAGAAGAGTAAGAGAGATGTAGAATTTCAAAGCGATCTATTATTTTGTTCTGTGGTGGTTCTTATTCGTAGCGCATCATTTCTCGGTGTACTTATTTTTCTACTTTGGTGTAAATTTTCTAGATTATGAGAACTACCATCCGAAGGATAAGAAAGAAATTCCAAAAGCAAATGAGAACAACCAATCGGATTCAAAAGGTACACTTATATATTATGCATTCTTCAGTAATTTATTTGACAAAAAGGGAAAAAAAAAAGCAAGACCTGAACCCAACAATTGTGATGTCTTAGGATTCCTTTTAATTGTGATGTTGCCATTTGAAACTGTTTGATAATGTGAGTACCGAGATTGCTAAGGATTTTATACTTATTTAGTTTGAACAAGCTTGTCTTAGAAGCAGTTTGTCCTTTTTAGAACAATGAGAGCAGAAAACATATTTCTTAACTGATTTCACAGTAATATTGTTATAAGATCAATGTAGTTTGAGTAGCCAATTGCTTTTTAACATGTCTTGCTTAGCATGTCTATAGTAATTGATTAAGCAGACAGATGTTTTTGAGTATGATATGATGAACTTGTGCTACTACCAAACCCTTTATAAATTTTCCTATGGTGATCATGTAGAAGTCAGAAAGGCCCAGGAACAAGCTAGACAAGATTTCAAATTTCAACTGTACCGGTCAATACGAACTGATATTTACCATTCTAATCAATTACCGGTATTGAAATATATAGCTCATACTGTATCATCCAATTTTTACTTTTTTATATAATGATGCCATGTGGTTTAGGTTAACATACCACCCAATTTACCGGTATTGTACCGGTTCAGTAGGTTACAAAGACCAATACTGGTCTGAGATTTAAATCCTTGAATCTGGATTACAAATGTACATTCTCAAGTATCAATTATGAAAACCTAAAGAACAAGAGTGTTGTTTTGTACAAAATTTATGAGAAAGAAGGATGGCCCAGCGCACAAAGCACCCGTCATTGTGGGTTTTTTGGGAGGGCCAGTATAAGAACTCATACTCATAGTTTCCATATATCCATAATTCACAAGAAACCTACAAAAAAAAAAGCAAATGTCCAGGATCTAAATCCTCAAACATGAATTTTGATCCAAGGATTTTGGTGGGAAGATCTTCTTTATCCTTCATCCAAAGGATTGGGACAAGGAAATCCGCATTCCTTAGAGCCCATCTAGGAATAGGTTGCTAGAACATTGATACAGTCTCTGGTCACCACTATTTAAAGTCTTTTTTCTTTATTTCAGATTAACATGCAGACAGAATTTGTTCAAATAAATTACAGGACATCTAGGAAGACATGGAGTTAGACAACTTGGAACTATTGGTACATGCATTAGTTTGGAGATATTAACCACAACTCATGCAATTGTTTGCCTAAATGATATGATCTGAACTGTCTATCTGAGAATCTTGTGTCAATATACAGCTTAGTGTATGTCAGTTTATTTCTGCATCAAGGAATCCATTTGTGATGTATAATGTTGTCAGATTTCTTGAATATTTGAATAGTAATTATTTATTCAGGCAATCTATTATCAAGTTACCTGATGACTTAAACAATATACAGATTTGCTTTAGTTTATTTCTGGCTTTTGTGCAGAGGATTCAAATGCGGATGATTCAGGAAGTTTGAAGGAGAATCTCATGAAGGCTTTGCAGGGTTATGTTGCTCCATTACTTTTTATGGGGTTGCTGTTTTCTTCCTCTTCTTTTGGCTCCTCTGACCAGAAAGAGGTTTGTTGCACATATATTAACATATATGTTCCTTATCATGACGATTATATGTTGCTTATGTATAAGCCTTAGGGTTTTTTTTGGTATTTGGTCACATATTCCTGGGTGGCATCAAAATGCCTAGTAATGAAGCCTCCCCTGAGAAGATTAGGTCTCTGAGATTTATGCAGTTCCTCAGGAATCATTTTTATTTATTTATTCAGTCTTGAATGATTCTTCTGTCCCAAAGTCAAATTAAGCTTAACTTGAGTTTGATTATGATTCCTATCTCTCAGGAATTTGTAGACATGTGCAATGGAAATTACTGTTCCATATTTCTGTCTATTTGGTTGTGACCACTTACTGTTTTTTAAGAACCTCTCCTCACTAGAGATTTATCATCTAGACTTGCTGATTTTACTTTTCCAATTACTATACATATGATCACATGAAGGAATTTCATTAGTTTGTTCAAATTGGATTTTTTTTCATAGTCATGGCTATATAATTTGCTTCAGGGCATTATTCCCTCAATTTTTACATCTTTTACTGTATTAAATTTCTTTTTGATCTATTGCTGAATCTGTGTCTTTCATGTTTTCTGATGCCACAGTTTGAATCCTGTTGTTTACACAGATCAGTTTCCTAGAGTTTAAGAACAAGCTGCTGGAACCTGGCTTAGTCGATCACATTGTTGTGTCAAACAAATCAGTTGCAAAAATTTATGTCAGGAGCTCTGCACGATTAAGCAACCAAACCAAAGACGATGAAATGCAGGAAACAACAACACCTGCCCCTCCTGCACATTCTGCTAGCCATTTCAAATATTACTTTAATATTGGAAGTATTGAATCCTTTGAAGAAAAGTTGGAGGAAGCTCAGGAAGCCTTGGGGATAGATCCTCATGAATATGTTCCTGTCAGATATGTATCTGAAGTAAATTGGTTCCAAGAATTACTCAGATATGCACCCACTGCATTTCTTGTGGGGCTTATCTACTTCATGGGGCGGAGAATACAGGGTGGAATTGGTGGTGGTGTTGGCAAGGGGAATCGTGGAATATTTAACATAGGAAAAGCCCAAGTGACTAGGATGGATAAGAACTCTAAAAATAAGGCAAGTGCTTGATTTATGTTATTTTTTAGAAGTTTTTTATCTTCAATTTTCATATGTTTACAGTTTGTCAAGTTAGTTCTTTTCACTGCATACATGCAACCTCTTCTTCAGTCAATTCTTATTGTTGGAAAAAATGCCTGTTATTGCTTGACCATATAGTAGTTGTTCATGTTATGCTAACTTGTCATATGCCTATATCTGGTCCAGATATTTTTCAAAGATGTGGCTGGCTGTGATGAAGCCAAGCAAGAAATTATGGAATTTGTGCACTTCTTAAAGAATCCCAAGAAGTATGAGGAACTCGGAGCCAAGATTCCGAAAGGTGCTCTTCTTGTAGGTCCTCCAGGCACGGGGAAAACACTTTTAGCAAAAGCTGCAGCCGGTGAATCTGGTGTGCCCTTTCTGTCCATATCTGGTTCAGATTTCATGGAAATGTTTGTAGGAGTTGGACCTTCCAGGGTGAGAAACTTATTTGCTGAAGCCAGACAATGTGCTCCAAGCATGATTTTCATAGATGAGATAGATGCGATCGGTCGAGCAAGAGGCCGTGGAGGATTCTCAGGTTCCAATGACGAACGTGAAAGTACTCTTAATCAGTTGCTCGTGGAGATGGATGGATTTGGGACAACAACTGGTGTTGTTGTGCTAGCTGGCACCAATCGCCCGGACATTTTGGATAAGGCTTTGTTGAGACCGGGAAGGTTTGATCGTCAAATTGCTCTTGATAAGCCTGACATAAAAGGCCGTGAGCAGATATTCCGTATTTATCTTAAGAAGATTAAGCTTGATAAAGACCCATCTTATTACTCTCAAAGACTAGCAGCCCTTACGCCTGGTTTTGCTGGAGCTGACATCGCTAACGTTTGCAATGAGGCTGCTTTAATTGCTGCAAGAAATGAGGGAACACAGGTCACTATGCAGCATTTTGAAGCTGCTATTGACAGAATAATTGGTGGTTTGGAGAAAAAAAATAAGGTAATTACCTGCACTTGTACATTCTTGCTTTACCATATTTTTACCTTTTTCTTGCTCACTTTGGAAGTGCAGTTCCATTTACATTTTTTTCAGGTTATAAATGCTTTTTATTCTTAATATTTATATTTTTTGTTATTTTAGTCTCGAATGCTTGATGATTGTGGTTATGATGTTCTTGCTGTCCTGATGTTCATTTCTGTTTCTCTTGTTCTTCTGCATTTCATCTAATGTTATAATCTTTTAGGGTGAACACTTATGAGTTATATATTTGTGATCTATTAGTGAAGATTTTGTTGTTCATGTTGAAAAACTATTTTTATCATCCATAATCTTTCGCAGAGTATATTTTCTTTCTGTACTCATCACTCATTCTTGATTTTTAGCTGCTAGGTTATGTCTGGTGTATGATTCATTGGGTTCTGACAAACTACAAAAATTACTCAGTTTGGTAACACAATTTTAATTTAATTTTTCTTTTGGTGTTGGAAGATCTTCTCTTTGTCAAGCTAGCAAGATGGATCGGATATTATGGTGAGGTTTACGGAGTTCAAAAGCCTAATAAGCTTAGATTCTATGATTGCTTATATAATTTATATCATCAATTTGTATGGGATGCATATTTGGTCAAACATTTCATTTTGTGTGTTGTTCACTTGATATTCCTGCATAATGTTATTAACATATATATCAGGAATGAGGCTTCACTTATTAAGTTATTGAAAAGTGAGCAATTGGAGAGTTTGAAGACCAATTAATTCTTAGAAAAGTTTTCAGAGAGATTGGCAAGAGTTTTACATTATTGAGAAAACAAGTCATCATTTTGGCACTTGGAATATATTTGGAGCCATTATACTTCAGGTTTTAACATCAAAATCTAATTAGAATTATCAATGTGATATTCCTGCCTTTAATAAGAGATGGTGAGAATCTATGAAATTTTTGTATGTCATAGTAATTAAAGAGTTTCTAAATCATTTGGGGTGACTGAAATTATTAATTTTTATTATTTTATAGACAACTAGTACATTCATCTACGGACTGCATTTAGATTCAAGCATTATGTTACCCAACAAGTCAGAGGCTCCCAGCAGCTTTAAGTTTGGGGAGGGTCAATGTATTTGCCTTGCATGTTCAAGTAGAGAGGTTGCTTTTATGACCTGAATCCTGGTCAGACCACAAAGGAGGAATTTTACAGTTTTGGACCGCAATTGTAGGTATGGTGTAGATGTACATTTTTTGACCAGGTAGTTTGAGTGAACTTACAGTCGGCAACTTCGAGTGAACTTAAAGTTGACAAGCTTTATTGGTCTTCATGTGAATTGTTTGTGTTTATATTTTGTTTAGCAACAACTTTGAATCACCATTACCTTTTCCAACAGACTTATCTGTATTATGACAATAGTCTTTTAGATAAATTTACCCAAATGGAAAAGTGACGATACTTTATGTTCATTTCAAACGTTGGCCCAAAAATATTCTCTTTCAGAATGATTGTTCTGACCTTATATTGGCAAGTAAGCAACCATGTTATTTTGTTTTTAGGTAATCAGCAAGCTGGAACGGCGAACCGTTGCTTATCATGAATCAGGTCATGCTGTTGCTGGATGGTTCTTAGAGCATGCAGAACCCTTGCTCAAAGTTACAATAGTTCCACGTGGAACTGCAGCACTGGGCTTTGCTCAATATGTGCCAAGCGAAAACCTCTTATTGACCAAAGAGCAGCTCTTTGACATGACATGCATGACGCTGGGTGGGCGCGCATCTGAAGAGGTAAAGTTAACCCTTCTTGCTCTCGTCATTTACATGCACAGTTTCACAAAAGGAACCGAGTTGACATTTTTTTAATCGAAGTGGATGGTAGGGTATTTGTTCCTCTGATAGGCAACAATTCAAACTTAGTTGATATATGGCTGATGACTGAATATCAAGAAGGTCATAAGTCAGTGTTTGACTGTCCAGTGAGCTTCTCTATACGGTTTATAGCACTATAATGTCTATAATGATATTATAGAACCTACTTGAATTACTTGGTAATCATTCATAATTTTTGAAGGGACTCCTACTTAAATAACCAATTAAGTTGATTCTGTAACTTGTCAGAACTATCTCTTAGATCATATTCTGATTATAATTTTTGGATTTATTTTACTGACTAAAGAACATGGCTTAAAACATACAATTTTATGGGATGAAGTTCCTGCACCAAGCAAAGACTTCATAGTTTTAAAAAGAACACATCTATCTTGTTGCTGGTTTGGCCCTGCTGAAAATGATTGTTCCTGGTTCGACCCTGCTGAAAAAGGTTAGGCTGATGATCTCAGGTGCCCTCTTGCACATGTGGATATCCATCTGTTCTTTATATGCATTTACAATACACTGATTTATGATTGGCATAGATGTCACAAAACGTGATCTTAATCACTTTAATAACGCTGTTTGAGCTTTGTATTATCATGAATACTATGTTACTAAAGAACAAAAGAAAATGTTTTAATATGCTCACTACCAGGTTCTGTTGGGGAAGATTTCTACTGGAGCCCAAAATGACCTCGAGAAAGTGACCAAGATGACCTACGCTCAGGTGGCAGTTTACGGTTTCAGCAGCAAGGTTGGGCTCCTTTCGTTCCCCCAGAGAGACGATACACTCGAGATGATCAAGCCTTATAGCAGCAAGACTGGGGCCATCATCGATGAAGAGGTGAGAGAATGGGTATCGAAAGCCTATGAGAGAACTGTTGCATTGATAAAGGAGCACAAGGATCATGTTATCCAGATTGCTGAGCTGCTATTGGAGAAGGAGGTGCTGCATCAAGAAGACTTGGTCCGAGTCCTAGGGCAACGCCCATTCGTGTCTAGCGAACCAACAAACTACGATAGGTTCATTCAAGGTTTTCAAGACGAGGATAACACAAGCAACAATCTTCCAGAGGATGCAGCATTGGAGGATGATGGTTCATCACCGCTCAATGGGGAAGTTGTGCCGACGTAGCTACAGCTGTCTTTGATGTATAATTTTGTTGACTTACATACTTCAGATTTCATTTGCCCATGTAGATGAAGGAACTGTACAAACGAGTATCTGCATGAGAGAAAAAACATTGTTGGCATTACTTATATCGACCCTCCCTCGTCTCTAAGCAGATGCTTTAGATACAAGAGATTCAATAATGAGTTATGTCTGGCTCATGTGTGCGCAAGATTTTAGGTTTACCTTTTAAGACCTCAATGGTTTGGAGCTTTGTGTGGTTTGCTGAATGCTGGAATCTCCTTTGACTGTCTGTGGTTGGCGAGAGATTGGACAATCAACTATTCTTATCCATGCTTTCTTTTAGGACAGGATTTATATACTAATGCAAGACTCTTTCGCTATGCATCTTGTCATGTATAATAGTTTCTGTTTGCCGGTATATCGTTTCTGCTAACACTTGGTGACTTCGGTAGCTCAGAACTGAGAAGTCATCGTCACAGAGCAGGGTGGTGGAACATGCATCTTGTCATGTATAATAGTTGTTGTTTCCTGTTATATCGTTTCTGCTAACACTTGGTGACTTTGGTAGGCTCAGAACTGAGACAACTTTTAGAAGTCATCGTCACAGAGCAGGGTGGTGGAAGTCTTCACAAAGAGGGTATGTATCTATCGCTCCTTCTATTGGTTGCCACTGAATCATGAGGGTGTCTGATCCACTGCCCTCTGTAACCAATGATTGAGCTGCCTCTATTCTTATCCATGCTTTCTTTTAGGACAGGATTTATATACTAATGCAAGACTCTTTCGCTATGCATCTTGTCATGTATAATAGTTTCTGTTTGCCGGTATATCGTTTCTGCTAACACTTGGTGACTTCGGTAGCTCAGAACTGAGAAGTCATCGTCACAGAGCAGGGTGGTGGAAGTCTTCACAAAGAGGGTATGTATCTATCGCTCCCTCTATTGGTTGCCACTGAATGGAAGTTCCAGTAAGTGTTCGCAGGTTGCTTCCTTGATTGTTTATGGCCTACACGCCAAAAGTGCTTCGAGGATTATGTGAAGTGTGGATGGTTGATGGATCTGATCTTGGCGACACCTTATAATTGCACAGCAAAAATGGCGATTACAGGCAATGACGACACGCTAGTCGCTTTCAAAGAATTGGTTGCCGGCAAATGTATGCATAGGGATAAACTAGTCATTAGGTATATATGTCAGATACTTAGCTGTCAGGTTTTTTTATAGAAGACGACAAATTATATTTTGCTATATATATATATATATATATATATATATATATATATAGTTAAAATTTATAAAATAAATATATTGAACTCTTTCTTAACAACTTGGATTTCTATTGCTGATTTAAAATCGAGAGTTTTGGATTTTTAGTTGCTGATTTAAAATCGAGAGTTGATTGTATATTCAAAATTTGGACCATTTATTTTTAATATTTTATTCGATGTTTATAAGGATTGAAGGTATTAGCTAGTTTAATTGGTAAAGACTTTGATAGTTTATTATAAGGTTTTGGGCTTAAATTTTATTTTCATTTTTTATCCTTTCAAAAAAAAAAAATTTATAAAGATCCATTGAGTATACTACTGTAAACTTGTAAGCATTTTATATTTTATAAGTGGTTGAAACTCAATAAGTTAATAGATCAATTCTTTTACAATAATTTTTTTTTTTATAAAGATCTATTGAGTATATTACTGTAAACTTGTACTTAAGCATTTTATATCTTTTCAGTGGTTGAAACTCAATAAGTTAATAGATCAATTATTCTATTAGATCGAGTCATGATATATAATATTAAAGCAAATCTAGTATTAAGCCATGGTAGGAGGCTTAAGTAGAAAACACTTACTTGTGGATGAGACTAGATGACATGTCATGCAATCACTATTGAGTTATATCTCACATATGCTAGATATGATTTTGGGTTATATTAGGCGTTCTAGTATTAAGCCATAGAAGGCTTAAGTAGAAAAGGCTTACTTGTGGATGGGACTAGATGACATGTCATGAAATCACTATTGAGTTATATCTCACATGCACTATGCTAGATATGATTTTGGGTTATATTAGGCCTAAGAATATTAAATTTCTAAGTGAAGGATATTGTAATTCAAGCAAGATTCGCAATATCGTACCGGTGTTTCGATCTGTGCTCGATACGGTACGGTACGGGTATACCGAGCGATACACTCAGATGTATCGAGCACTGTAGCAGTGCTACAGTGCAGTGCTACAGTGCTACAGTCGAAACCGATACGTATCGCCCGTACTGGTAACCTGTCGGACCGGTACGTACTGCCCGTATCGGGTGGTCCGCATATTAGTAACTTGTCGGACCTTGGGCTTAAGGATATTAAATTTCTAAGTGAAGGATATTGTAATGCTTTATTTAATCTCACATACAAAGTAGATAAGAATTTCGATTTAATTATACAGATACGACGGTTGTATATTATTAATTTATGCTTAATCATTTTGAGTTAACAAATAAATTATTTTATCATATCGGATTGTAATTATTTATCAAATGGAAGAATGAAATAAAAGAGTGAAAAGTAAAATAAAATAAAAGAGTGAAAAATAAAGAATGTACACAAACCTTCTAAAATAGTAGAATCGAGATGTATTTCTTAATGTTCTTTTTTAAACATAAAAAACTATTATTATACTATTATTATATGAAAAACTTTAATATCAAAAATTAAAATTAAATAATAATAGATCAAATATACGATACGTATCTTTCAATACCATTCAGAAAACCTTTATTTGATCTACATGCATATTATCGTTAGATCCAAAAGCTACACCAATGCTGATCAACAAGAAACATTAGACTTGTATTTTCTTCTTTTCCTATACTATTATGAGCAATGGATTAGGGACAAAGAGGAGTAAAAAAATATATATAATCTCTTAATAATTGGTTCACATGACTAAGGAGAGATGAGAGAAGATATGCAATCTCTCAATAATATCACATATCTACATTGAGTCTCTAGGAGATTCTATCTATTTATAGACGAGAGCAGCAGATCTAGAATAAGTAATTAGGACAATAAGAAAAATTAGACTCGTATTTTCTTCTTTTTCTATACTATTATGAGCGATGGATTAGAGACAAAGAGGAGTAAAAAAATATATGTAATCTCTTAATAATTGGTTTACGTGACTAAGAAAAGATGAGAGAAGATAAGTAATCTTTCAATAATATCACATATATACATTGAGTCTCTAGGAGGTCCTATCTATTTATAGATGAGAGCAGCAGATCTAGAATAAGTAATTAGGAGAATCCTTTCAATCAAGGTTATCTTCTAAGTAATCCTACCATAATTGAACTTCTTTTTTATTAGTTGATAATCATAATTAAAATCCAATCATATCTATAATATATCTTACATAATTAGATATGATCACATAATATAACATTTTCCTACCTAACCCATTAATTGATAAGATATAAAAAAATTAAAAGTCCTTTCCATCAAGGTTATTTTCTAAGTAATTATACCATAATTGAACTTCTTTTTTATTAATTGATAATCATAATCAAAATCCAATCATATCTATAATATATCTTACATAATTAGATATGATCAGATAATATAACATTTTCCCACTTAACCCATTAATTGATAAGATATAAAAAAATTAAAATTAAAATAAATAAATAAAAAGTTTATTTAAAGATAATTTTATTTAATTGGATTATGATTTTTTTTAAAAAAATATTTTATAAGTGAGCATAAATTTTATAAAATAAGCTAATAAGTCCAATAAATATAATACTACATTAACTCTAACTACTAATATGAGTCATAGTAATTGTATATCATTAATATCATATTTTCTTTTATGTATCATAACATTGTTGGTCATTCCTAATGTAGTAAAAAATAACTTTTGTAATTTGTCTTGTCAAAATAATCATGTTATCACATTCAAACATAATATGTACATATATAAATATAAACATAATAGTAGAAATAAATAACTTTAACTATGCAAACAAACATATCAATTATAATATCTACTTAAACATATATTACCATATTACCATGTCTTTTATGAATTGCTCACAAGCCTAATCATAAGAACATATTTTTTTAAATACTTTAGGCCATAAAGTCTACATTAACTCTAACTACTAATATGAGTCATAGTAATTGTATATCATTAATATCATATTTTCTTTTATGTATCATAACATTGTTGGTCATTCCTAATGTAGTAAAAAATAACTTTTGTAATTTGTCTTGTCAAAATAATCATGTTATCACATTCAAACATAATATGTACATATATAAATATAAACATGATAGTATAAATAAATAACTTTAAGTACGTAAACAAACATATCAATTATAATATCTACTTAAACATATATTATCATGTTTTTTATGAGTTGCTCACAAGCCCAATCATAAGAATATATTCTTTCAAATGCTTTAGGCCGTAAAGTTTTAATGAATGGATCAACAATCAATAAAATGAAACTTAAGTTCTTAATCGATATTAATTATTTTTAGACTTTTTTTATAATCATCAAGTACTTTATATTATAATGTATAGAATTACTAGAGCAGTTGCTATTCTTAAAGAAGAAAACTATTGTGATATGTTACAAAGTCTTTCCAGCGACTTGGTAATTGAGTCTGACTATACCGAGATAAAATTTTATAATCATAAAGTTTGATTAATAACCTCTAATATATCACAAAATCAATTTTTATTATTGATAATGTAATATTATATTACTTTATATCCTTCTCTATAAATTACCCCTTTAACTAATATAAAAATAAGACATAACATGAACTTCCTATTATCAAGATAATTTACATAATTAACATATGAAAATGCTATCATTTCAGGTTGATCTAATTTCATATACTTGAGTATATAATCCTTCATCCTTCCAAATATCTTATTGCTTTTACAACTTTGTGATATTTACTCTAATGTATACTCAATATTTTGACTATAAAATTGATATATGATATAGTATAGTCTTAAAGATTTAATAAACTTCTAATTATGCATATATAATGAATATTTTTTATTTAATTTTTTTCTTAATTCATTTTAAATTATTTATTTTGATAAAAAAATTACTTATGTCATTTGCTAAACATAACTATATATTACGTCTATTTAAGACTCGATCAATATATATTTTTTGAGACAATCATAATAATACTTGAGATTTATCCCTGAATATCTCAATGCTAATAACATAAGATGTCCTATTCATATTAATCATCTTAAAATTTATGATGAGAAATTTCTTGGTATGGTACAATAAACCAAGATCATTGTTGGCAAACAAATATTATCCACATATAAGACGAATATAATGAACTAGCTCTTATTGACCTTCAGATATAGATACTGGATAATAATACTTTTCTTAAATATGAAGGAAGTAATAGTATCATAAAACTTTATATACTATTATTTAAAAACTTATTTAAAGTTGTAAATAGATTTTCTAAATTTATATATTAAAATTTATATTTCTTTTATTTTCTTTATGACTCGTTTATGTTACTCCATATAAATCTAGATCCCCATTTAAAAAAAATATATATTTTTTAAAATTTTTTTCATATAACTCAAAATTATAATAAACCACTAATATCATGATGATTTTGAATGAGTTCATTTAAAAGACTAGTAAAAATATTTCATTATGGTTGATGCATTCTTTATGAATAAAATCTTTGATCATAAGTTTGGTTTTTATATCATTCGATATTGTCATTTGAATCATATTTATATAATAGTTCTTATATACTATTCTGGTCCATTGATTTTAATTATTCTTTTATTACATCGTATCATTTTTTCAAATTATTACTTTTCAGGAGATGTGAAAATAACGAGGGATCATTTTGATTCATATATCATAATCTAATTATTGTACATATACCACATAATAATAAAAAATAACTATTCTACTTTCCATTTAAGATCTTCTCAATTGTGATTATTTTACAAGTTTATCAGTAACGATATCAATATTATATGTGAGTTCACTAATGTTATATTATTGTTTGTTTTTATCGAATCATTTAGTGATTTGAGGAACAATAATCCCTCAAATATAAAATGATAAAGAAATAAACATATATCTCCTTAGTATCAAGATTGAATTTTTAGATTCTCACTCGCACTTATTTATTATTGTTTGGGAATTCTACATTACCAATGTTAACTATTCTTGTACTATAATAAATGCAATAAAATCTATATCTCTTGAAAATTTTCTAGATAAATAATAAAATATTTAAAAATAATTATTGAATTTAATTTCTTTTCATATGGATTGAAGACCCATATTTCTACAAGATAATCATAAATATATAAATGTCTCAAGTTGAATTTTCTACTGATTTATAACTTATTGAAATTGATTTACTAAGAATTTAATTCAATAAATGATAAACTATTGATTGCTACTTATAAGTGCCTTACAAGCGAATCACGTGAGTGAATAAGGACACGTGTGACATGATATATACTATTTTTTATTTTATAATATAATTTATTAATTAAATAGAATAATTTAATCTAAGACTTTGAAACATTACTTGGATTTAATCTAATACAATTACTTGTTAATAAGTCATCAATAATTCGAACATTTGGATTCATGTTATTACTACCTTCCTCCTCCACAAGCAGCATGGATCCCTTGTTTAGCTTCCTAAAAAGTTGGCACGATATACAGTATAATGGATGCCAGTGCATCCATTTGCTTTTGTGATTTGAAACACAAAAAGCATAAGAACTTACTGGAGAGCTAAGACCTAAGCATGATTTGAAACACCCACTTCGCTTTGCTTTTGTGGCGTTTGGTTGAAAACATATGTCTCGAGTACTTCCTGAGCCCTCATGATTGGAGTCATCAAGACTGCATTATATGGATGGTCCCAAATGATGCTGCTGGACTCCAGCTTGCATCACCCACTGAAGGACTTGTTTCTAGGGTTTCTTCACTGTACCCCCACTGCCACAACCCCAATCCTACGGAGGCCATGGATGTTGTCAGTCAATGATACGTGTGCGTGTGCGTGTGTCGATGATGAGGCAGTCAATGATGAGAGGCAGCAGCAAAACCCTTTGTGGAGTTCATCAACCATCAACCCATATAAGATTTATTTTTGTTAAAGAAAATAAATCTATATTAGCTTAACCAACATTAGCAACATCACATCAAGGAATTCACATACATTAATGTATTTTCTCGAGTTAATCTGTTTTACTTAACGTTATAAATCTTTTCTTTAGTGAATTAAATTTCATGAACACACATGATTTATGATTCATGAATGTAATGGAACCATGAAGAAGCTTCCAAGAAACCCACGGTTGTCTAAATATCTGCTTCTGCTACGTCAGCGTCCCACGTACCGCCTCCCCCCGGTTCCATTTTGCTCCATCTCCACCGTCCAACCTAATCTGAACGTTCCACGTTCTTCCTGCTCGTGGAAAGGGCAATTCGCGTAAATCATTCCGAGTCAACGGTCAACTTGTATGTTTATTTCGCTTAGTAAGTAATTAGCAAGACGATTACTGTTGTTTAGGCTGCTAATTACGGGGTAGAGGGAGGCACGTGTCGCCCATTTAACCCGCCCACTCCCCAACCCCTCTCCGCCTCCGACCTCCATTTCCCTGTTTCATTTAGAGGAAGGAGAGAAGAATTCCAGCTTCCTCGACCTCTCTCTTCCTTCCATTGCACAGCGATCCGTTCTGCATTGTAAGCTTCACACCCAATTCTCATACAGACTGCAGACACATGGTTGCATTTGGATCATGACTTGCTCTTCCTCTAATGTATACGATTTGCTAGTTGATCATTTGAATCGTCTGTAATAGATGAAGATGGAATACGAAGAGCGGTACCGACAGATTCAGAGTCCTAAATACGATTGCCTTCTCTTCGGTAAGTCTTCTTGATCTTTTTGTCCTCCCAATATCTTGTTTTCTAGCTTACAGATTACCAAGGCGATTAAAGATGAGGCCTTCCGAGCTCTTCTGAGCACATAAATTCCCCATTGTTTTCGTGCGCGCATCCAGATCTTGACGACACGCTCTACCCGTTGAGTTCCGGCATCGCCACCGAGTGCCGCAGAAACATTGGAGGTATAACAACGCGCCGTCGCCTTTAGTTCTTGGTTTCTCTCTGTCGTCTTTGTAGTCCATGGAGTTTGCGGTACCTTTCTTTGTCTTCAGATTATTTGGTTGAGAAGCTTGGGATCGAGGAGAGCAAGATATCGGACTTGTGTAATCTGCTGTACAAGAACTATGGGACGACGATGGCTGGTCTGAGGGTAATCCGAGAACGAAAGCTGCTCTTCTTTTTGGCTTACGTTTCATGGCAGCTCTGTTCTTGTGCTTATGCCGACGTTTTCCTTGTGTTGCTCAGGCCATCGGCTACAGCTTCGACTATGACGATTACCACAGGTTCTCACTTCAAACTTGCTATGCTCCTTCTGTTAATGCTAGTAGAGCAACCATCGAACTTTCCCTCCTGTGGTTTGACAGATTCGTTCATGGAAGATTGCCATACGAGAATCTAAAGGCCGATCCTGTGCTCGGGCCACTCCTCCTGAGCCTTCCGCTTCGCAAAGTCGTGAGTTCTTCCGTCGATGCTGAGAGTTGTCACATAGCCAAGCTTTCTCTGCATCCATCCATCCATCTAATTCATGGATCTTTGGCCTGCAAAATAGGTATTCACGAATGCCGACAAAGCGCACGCTGCCAAAGTGCTGAAGAAGCTGGGATTGGAAGACTGTTTCGAAGGAATCATATGCTTCGAGACTCTGAACCCACCGACCTCTTCCCGTGGAACGGAAACCTCAAGCGAAGTCTTCGACATCGTCGAGCACTTCGCTCGTCCTGATGCCGGAGTTGCACTGCCGAGGACACCGGTGCTGTGCAAGCCATCGCCGGACGCCATGGAGCGCGCCCTCAGCATCGCCAACATCGATCCCTACAGAACAGTAAGACGCAGCTCGCATCTCGCATCTCGCATCTCGTCGGGGAAGGTGACTTGCATCGGAACGCTTGCGAACTGTGGTTTGCGATGTGTTGCAGGTTTTCTTCGATGACAGCGTGCGGAACATTCAGGCGGGGAAACGCATCGGTCTGCACACTGTGTTGGTAAATCCAAATCTCTTCCATTGGAAACCTATCGGAGCTTATATATTGAAAGCCACTGGACTTTGTGTTCGTGGATGATCCAGGTGGGCACTCGGCATAGTGTCAAAGGGGCTGATCACGCTCTGGAGAGCATCCACAACATGAGGGAAGCATTGCCTGAGCTGTGGGAGGAGGCTGAGAAATCAGACAGCATTCGGTACTCGGGCAAGGTTGCAATGGAGACATCGGTGACAGCTTAGTTCGTCATCATCATCATTATCATCTTCCCCTAGAGTTCATGTGTACCTCCAACAATTTGTAGCTCAGCTGTGTAGAACGAGTACCCAGAAATAAAACTCCTACCTCCTTTCTGTCTAGCTATCAACTGGATCTGAGGCTCGACCAGATGAATCCAGGACAAGGATCACTCGAGCATGAGGAAATAATAGTGAGAACCGCAAGAATCTCGACTCCACAAGAACTATATGCAGATTGATCAAATATGCTTCTTTTTCTCTCTCTCCATGAAATGATTACAATGTTGCTCGATCCAAGTCAAATTTGCTTTCCATTATTGATCTGTTGATTAGTAAGGAGCCACCAGTGACTTCAACTTTTGGCTTTCAGACCTCCAGTAATGTCCCCCTTCTCCATGAAATAAACAATGTGTTATTGTAATCATTAAAGTAATGCCAAGCAATTCTTGGTCACTCAAGCAGCCTTGGCAATGCTTGAATGACCAAGAAATGATGTCCATCAAACTAACTTCCAAATCAGCTAAAGTTGTGTGCTTTGACAGGAATGATGTCCTCGACCATGTGACCTGAAAAAGAGAGGACACTGTTGAAATATCCTGCAAGGTTCTTCACTTACCTATCTTCTCTTTGAGAGAAGCTAGAATTTTACCATGTCATGAAGTGCAATTCAACTTTATTCTTAGATCTATCTTGATACTCCCATCCATATTGTCTGTAACATCAAACCTTAATGACAACCAAGAAAGAATCTGTAAATTGTCATGGAACTGACGGAACCGTTAAATCAAATGATGTATAGCCTTCCTCAAGTCCGGCACTGAGCTGGCTTCGGTGTTTGGAATGTTCTCACTGTCTTGTAGTATTTGCCCATCATATTGGCTGTCATGACAAATGATTGGTGTCTTGTAGAGTTCCACGCTCTTACACATGGCATCGCATTATTCCTATGTGGCAACCAGCATAGGTAACTTCCAATTCAACATGTTTGAGGTGTGATTTGATTACTGTTCACCATAATCAATGAGCTTATATAGGACATATTTATCTCTAATAATAAGCCCTCTCATCTATAGTTTATATAATTTTTATTAAAGTAACATAATATTTTTTTATAAATGGTATGAGGATCTTAAGATAGATTATCAAAAATTTTACCAACTAAATTAGTTGACATCGATTATCTTGTAACATTTTATTTTTAATGAATAAAAATGATTAGACGCATTTATATCCTGACATATTTTACATTATGGCTGTCAAGAAAATTATGTGCAAGTCATGATGAGGCAATGACAAAAAGCATTGAGAATTCAATTAAGAATTGGCTTGGAATTAGAACTCTGAAAATTATCTGCAATTCAAAGGAGATATTGGACACGATACCTCCAGTTCAAAGAAGCTTTGGAGCAGGTGGTGGCAGCCTTTTCTCGTTCCAAGGGATGGCCATTTCATTTGCACTGTCGACCTGTCATTTCATCTGAAAACATGAATGATATGAACGACAAGAAACATATCTTCTTTCTGCAAATAAAAAACATGTGAGCGTACCTTTAGACCCCCCAAAAGAACTCATCTCAAAAATCTTTTGGATCTGCACCATATAAAAAGTTAATGGGTGAGTTACCTTACCACAGCAGACAAATATGTGTCAACGGATTAAAATCCGAAGAACAAGCAAACATTAAGTAAAACTTAGGCTTGCAGAAAGATTTGAAGCTTACCTTATAATTGGAAGACAAATAAGAGAAGAAGACTAGGCATTAGCATGGTCCATCCATTAAGAACTCACAACAAAAGCAATGTGGGAACTCTCATGATACATACACTAAGTTAATTAGAAAGATCTTCTGCAGGACATCGTCTCGGCCAGAGTATTACATTACAGCATAAGTGTGAGAGGATTAATAGCTTATCCAAAGATGCCTTGCAAGTTAGTACAAGCTACCAAATTGATCAAGAACAAGGAACGTCTCGACTCCCCATCTTCTTGCAAAAATTGCTATTATTAGCCTTCATCCCCAGCCACTTAACCGCTAAATATCCTGCATCAAACATGGTTTTATCATCGTTCTGTGTTCCTGTAGGATCTGTGAGCTAATACGCTATTCTAGTGTCCATTGGCTCATTTATTAGGCAAGAATGAGCACATGATGATTCATGAACCATATAAGCATAAGCAGCTGACAGGTGAAACCTAGAACATTTGTGAATTCTTGCTTTTCTAACCACAATTTAAGCATTGTATTAGCTGACTTTACTCTGTAAATGAGATATGATGGTAAGGACTTCAAAGAAATTTTGTACACAACCTGTGGTTTCTCATCTTTTGCGCTTCTGGCTCCTCCATTGCTTTAGTATGGCTACTATGACCTCCTTCATAGTTGCTTTGCGTCGTTCCTTAAAATTCCAGAGTTCCGGTATGACATATCTTCCGCTGGGATTATAATCATTTAACTCAACCAGAGCTGTTTTAACAGCATTGCATACATCATCGCCCAACTCAATCCATAGTTTTTTCAGATTTGTATCATCCTCATCTATGACTTCCTGCAACATCCAAAAAGAAGAATTAACAATCAATTATTTATCAGAAGCAAATGATTGTTAGACCAAAAACAAGCCAGTATTCAAGCCATGTGATATCAAGGTTTTATGCCCAAAGCAATCTAAGAAGACATGGGCAAGCAAAATATGACAAAGGAAATTTAACTAAAAAGATCATTTTTATCAACTTTGATCATGCCCTAACAAAGTTGTTTGCAACTAAAATAAATTGTACAATTCCATTAAATAAATTCTAAAGTTGCATGAAATGAAAAAAAAGATACCATGGGGTTGTGGAGACTAATAACTGTATATACAAAATATGACTCAAAAGATATATGCAAATGTAAAATTTAAACATGGCAAGAAAAAGAAAAACAGTGATTAGCAAAGTTACTTGTTCCTTTCCGTCACTGGTGACAATCTTAAATGGATGCCATGCTGGTTTCTTCAGTTCCTCTTGCCAGCTAGAACATAACTCAGCAGCTTTGATGTCAGCCTCTTCAGCCTTATATTTTTTCCTGCATGCATTTTGAAAGGCCTTCTCGTCTAATTCACCCATTCTTTTTATTCCAATTAAAGTACGACCACTCAATAAGTCTTCCAAACCCTAAATATCAACTCAAATTCTGAGAGCAATCAAAGTCAAGCAAATGAGAGTATCTATATTTCACATATTAACAAGAGAACATGAACAAATGGAGCAGAATACATTTTATTTTAAATAGGGAAACACACCTTGATCAATTCTTTACGAGATTCTTGTAATTCATCATTGCTCTGGCGTTCCTTGCTTATGAGAGCACTATTCAAGATTTCTAGTTGTTCCCTTTCTCTTTCCAATTTTTGTTCCATCTCCTGGATATCTGCATCATTTTGCCCTTCCAAATGCTTCATAACTCTTAAGTTCCAGTTCAACGTTTCTATTTCTAGCTCCAGTTGTTGTTTTTGGTCCAGCTCCTTCTCTAACTGAAGTATTCTAGCAAGAGCAGCTTCTTTTTCCTTCTGAATGATTCACATTGCAGGACACCATCAGAATATAAGATTGTAGAATATTAAGAATAAAATCATATACGCACACATAACGAATGACCTTTTGGTCTTCAACCAGTTTCAAGACTTCTTCTTCAGCTTCCTTTTGCACAATGGATGCCAATTCAACCTGCCATTAGGATAGTATAAAGTAGTCCATCCACCAAGACTTTTAAAGTAGAACACAACTAAACCAAGGAGCAAGGCAGCTTGTATAGAACACACTTCCATCTATAGAGTGAAAAACAATAATTTGCTGAAGAAAAGTTAACTATCAAAAAAGGAAAAGAAGGGGCTTTTGATTAGATGGTCAAGGGATATGTAAGAAATGTGAACTCCTTAAAACATTAATGATTACTAATATATATTTTGTATCCTAGATATTCAGTATATAGCTATTTGTGGATCAGCATCTCCTGGCTTTTTTCTCAATAAAGTTAACTTGTTCTATAAGTTGTGTTAGAAGTAAGAATCTTACATCATAGGAATCTGATGAAATGAAGCAATAATCCATCTTCTCGAGGCTAATCCATTCTTTTACATCGATATGCATATCCAAATATGAGACAGTTTCTGAAAAAAGTCTTAAAGCAGCATCCAATTATGTCTGAGAAAAAACTTACTATAACACGAATTCTGCAGGTTGGGAGACTAAATTGCACAAGATCTGTTCCTCACTGACATTTTAGCGTAGTCATTTAGCATGTCGAAGTGATTTTCAAGATTGCTGTACCATCTAAGAAACATATGACAACACGGCTATATTTATTTTCATGATGCCACTAAAACTTATCCCCTAAGGAATTATCAAATGAAAATTAATTGCCTGAAACATATAGAAATTACCTTTTGCTTCTCATCATCCAGTTTCTTTTTATCGCCCTCATTTTGTGCTTCCAGCTTATCCAGTTCTTTACACCGCAAATCAATTTCTTTCCTCTTTAAATCCAACTCCATCCTCAACTTTTCATTCTCATCAAAGATTTTGCGAGTAGTCTCCCTTGCATTGCGCTGCAAATTTCGCATTTCTGATAAAAGAGGAACCAAGAAGGGATCTCATATTAAAGGAAGACAAAAGTGCAATCACAGGGTGGACTCTGTTACTGCTTAAAAGAATGTGGAAGAGTATTTAAGTACAAGCTTAACGCATGCAGAAAATAGACCATACTTGTGAGTAGCAATGTTTTACATCTTGCCTCAAGAACAAGTTGGTGACAAGTCTAGACAAACCAACATTAACAAATCATAAAGGTGAAGAACATTCCCATATCTTTTTCTTTGCAAAGCATCTCTAATGGGTACAGAGGAGAACAATTACTTCACCAAATCATCAGTAGCATTTGCTTAGTAAAGTATGCATATGATCTTATTAAGACACATTTATTTTCCAAAATATTATCACAAGCTAGTGAGGTTAAGCTAGGTCTATCATACTTTGTGTAAATGAAAAAAAGGAGAACCACACCAAGCATCCATTTTATCTATGAGAAGATTTCATTCATCAAATCCATTTACGGTAGTAGTAGTAGTTATATGGACATACCATCGTTGTAAGCTTGATGAAGCTGGTCTTTCTCCTCCATCACTCGACTGAGGGAGTGGCTGGTCGTGTTGTACCTCACCTCCAAGTCATGCAAGTACTGATTCTTGATGTCGATCTGGTTCGCAAGAATGGCGACAATCTTACCGGTCTCCTTGGACTCTTCTTTGATGACCTGCAGGATGGTCTTCAGGTCCCCGTGCTTCTTCAGGTACCGACCCAGAGCGCCCCCGGCATTGTAATCCTCGGCGCTCGCGATCCACCCAAACAGAACGCCAGAGACGTCGCCCTGCCGTTCGGCCCATTCCTTCTTTCCGCGATGGCTGGCTCTGAAATGGTTCTCGAAGTCCATGGCGTTCTTAAACCCGCCCCAGTTCTTGAGGAACTTGACGATGACGGTCGCGCACGTGGACTTGCCGTTGAGGTCGTCTTCCTCATGCAAGTGGACGGTGTCGACGGGGTTGAAGTCGGAGAGCTTCTCCTTGAGGTCGTCACCGTCGGCGGCACCGGGGGGCGCATTGACGAGGACGGCCATCCAGGGCCAGACGAAGAGCTCGTCCTCGCGGGGAGGTTTGGATGCGGAATAGGAGGAAGAAGAGGGAGGAGGAGATTGAATGGGGGAGGGGTCGCCAGCTGCAGCGGCGGCGAAGGCGGCTTTGAGAGCGGGAGGGAGGGAGAGGGAGGGGGCGAGGTCAAGCTGGAGGAAGCGGGCGAAGGCGCGGTGGTGGGCCTTCTGGGAGCCCTTGCGGGAGCTGGAGGCGCCGATTCCGGTGGCGTGCTGGAGGAGGTCCTTGAACTGGTAGTCCTGCTTCTTCTTGCCGGTGCAGAATGGGCATCGAAAGGTGCCGTCGGGGTTGCGGATCCGATGGTTACCGGTCTTCAGCGCCTGGTAGCACTCCTCCTCGTACTCCTCGACCTCAGAATCACTCACATCCGTGTCCTCCTCGTCCGATAACAACCCGGCCTCCATCGCACTAGTAGCAATTGCAGTGGAAGAGAAGAGATCTGAGGATCGAGAGAGACAGCGAGAGAGAGAGAGAGAGAGGAGTGAAGAACAAATGGGAAAAAGAGGGAGGAATCGGGAGGGGGAGGAGGGAAAGGGTTTAGGGGCAAGGAAGCGACAGATTGAGGAGCGAGCGTCTCGAAGGCGAGCGTTTCGACGGAGGCAGGTGCGGAAGACGAGGGCGTTTTTGTTATTTCATTTCTTTTATGTAAAGAAATGATCGGAGGAGAGATCCTTCTATCATCATATCTTTACCGTCCATTATCCATCTCTCACATCTCGATCCTCCATTGTTTCCAGTTAGGAGTACTTGTGAACTTCTGCCGTAGGGGGCGAAGGTAAGCGTAAGCCGGCCTTGACCCTCCGTTTTCGCGGACGCCTTGCGGGTATTTACTCCGCTCGGATCCCACCGTGCGGCACAATCAAAGTGCTTCACCGGTTGCATGCACCGAACATGGTTGTGGGGTCCACGTCAACGGATGATGACTCAGTGCGAGTGGTGGAATTTGATAGTTTTAGTTTGCAAGTTCCACCGTAGCGGATCCACCTCAGCCTTCGAGTAAGAGCTCGTGCGTGCGTGCCAATTAGCCGTTCCCAACGGACAAACCGTAGGGATCGTGCCAATCGAAACCAACCATTTGGCTGATGCGATGAAATAGAGGGCCGAGATGCGAGATCCACCCTTCCGAACCGGAGATGATCATGACTCGAGCGCTCTTCGGAGAGGCTGAATCACCCGTGAAAGACCTTCAGGGTGATTATTTCCAGCTTAATAGTTGTAACGCATCAATTACGATGCATGTGGCAAGCGCAGATGCTGTGCCTCCTCATCGATCGCGATGCATATCTACGGCTGTGATTTGTCTTCACGTTGAACAAGCGAATGGCGGTCGCTTCTCGTCCAGCAACCAGCATTCGCGTGTCGCCACCTGCGGATTTCACTTGTAGAAGACAGTCAAAGGGAAAGGTTGGTTGACTTAACTTATATAAAAGCTAAGTCTTTTAATGGAATATAATCTTTTTCTTCCTATCCATATATATACCCTCACCATAATTAAGATTGTTGTTATCTTCCTCTTTAACATCAATAGCCCTCGTGCATAATCATTAACATTAAGTCTCAATTAGAAGTTTTCTTGAAATGTCAGAAGACGATCCAAAATTTGGTCTCTTTCAGTAATGCCAATTTAAGATGATGAAGTCTTTAATAGTCTGCCATCCAAGGAAGCTAAATATCTAATTAGTTGCAAATAAATATCATCTACGCCGACAAGAACGTGGCAGAATCCGAATTATGACTATTTCATATTCGTAGTGCTTGCTTAGCTCCAGTTCTAAGCAAGAAACCACAAGTTTTCATCACGGATTCACAGGTCAATTCATGGGTCTTCGATCGAGCGAGGCAGAAGTCCTCGAGCAGATGACTTAACAGTAGCAGAATTGATGATGTCCACAAATTCTGGCTGGAAATTAACAAGAAAAACAGGAAAGATGAGAGACTTCAAGCCAACACAACAAACATATCAAGAGTCAAATGGTACATGAAAACCACGAGGGTCAACTGCTCACAGTAGAAATCATATGTTGGTTTAGCAAAAGCAAAGCAACAATATCGACATACACGTTTCTATTGAAGTTGTATTTCCATATCATAGTTGTCAATCAACTCATTAGTTAATCCACCCAAATTATAGGTCAAATTTAGTATAAGTTGAGCCATGATAGAACGATCTAAAGATTCTAAACTATGAACTGCATTCACATTTCTCAAGCCAGAAAGGCAAACTAATTTTGACAATGATGGCCGATAATTTTAGCATATTGATAGTCATGCAAATGTCAATCAGTTCTAGAGAACAGTGCAGGAGTTGCCTATGGATGGTGCTTGGCAGTATCTACTTGTATAGTTCCTATACTGATCTTTTGTTATAAGAATTTTGGTTATACGAAAAAAGAGTTGCTTGTTGCACACTGCATATGATGCCTTTCTGTTCATTGAAGACAAAATCCAGGTGATTGTTAACGAGGAAAAAAGGACACATACCTTCAAAGAAGCACCTCCAGCGAGAAATTCGTCAACATCACGCTGTGCTGCAAGCTCTTTGCAGTTAGCTCCATTGACAGAACCTGCAGGAATTTTATCCCTAGTGTTATGAAACATTTTGTAACATAAAGTAATACTTCGTATGGCTTTGATCAAACAAGGCAAACACAAAGAAATGGAACATGCAAAAAGCAACTTCAAGTTCACAGTGTCAGATGCAATTCAAAAGTGACAAAAGTACATTTGTCACAATCATTTTGAAATGAGTGAAAAAAAGGAAGAAAAAAAAAGTTAACAACAAAGACTTACCTCCATAAATGATCCTAGTTGATTCTGCAACTTCAACACTCACATTTATCTGAAGCCACTTGCATAATTCAGAGTCGACTTGAGAATCAATGGGGCAAATACACAAAGGGGATACAAAGAAAAATAAATTTTGGAAAGTAACAAGTCACAGAAAAATTTCAGTATCACTGCATGTTCACAGGCAGATAACATATATTGGCATGTTCACGCACAAACATCCACAGAACACAAACAGGTGACATATAATCATGTCTATAGAACTTACCTCCCAGCTGGAGTAGCAAACTTCCCAGTTCCAATTGCCCAAATCGGCTCATAAGCCAGAACTACATTGGTCCAGTCTGAAATGCGCTCTGTAAGAGTAAAATTTGGTTATATGTGTCAACAAATAGTAAAGCACTTGATACAGATGCTTCATCCATGGTGGACATATCCTCAAAACTAAACCCACAAGACTAAATGATAAATCATGAAGCGTAACTGCAATAGTTTTTGTTTGTGCAGCAATGACATCCATGGTGGCTCCTGACTCACGCTGAAGTGTCTCACCAACACAAGCAATCACCTTTATCTCTTTAGAGAGTGCATATGCAACCTTATCTCCAACAAACTAACCCAGAAAATAATAAACGCAAATAATAAGGTAGGAAAGATCTAAAAAAGTTCTGATTATAACTTCAGTTGATTTGCATTTGAAGTAATGGGAATATTTTTGTTAAAAAAAGACTAGAAACAAATCTGCCAGATGTTTGTAAACAAATCTGCAAGATTACTCTACCAAAGAACTTAACAGCAGAAGATATTCAATGAACAAATTCCTTTCTGGCAGGAGTAACTACAACTGCTAATGTAATGGAGCATCTTTGTTGAGACATAATGCAAAACAAGCATATAAGTCTCTTAATTTTCATAAAGAATTGTATTAGAGTACTTAATGGATTTAAATATATATTTTTAGTCCACAGGTATATTACCTCATTTGATTCACCCAACAAAAGCCTTAGCTCAGAGTGTCCAGGATGACCCAAGGAATTGTTTTATCAAATTATAAGAGTTCAAGTTTTTTTTTTACAACATTAATTGTTATAACCTAGTAGACAAGCAGGTAGGCAATGAAATGGACATTCAAACAACATTTTCACTGATACCAATAACTAAAGCTGAAGACATAAAAATACTATAAATGAATTAACAGAAACAGGAAGGAGAGCTAGAGTCGGCACCTAAGCTCACTGGACCTTACAGTTCATACCCTGACCAACCTTTCCTCGATTCCATCTCCTGAGACCAAATATACTGCAAGTTGCATCCTGTATACTTGCGGAATTTCTCTTCCACATGATTTACAGTTTACACTGCCTTGTAATGTGATTTACACTTTAAATATTTAAGAATTTATTACAAGTTGATAATGCATAAAATAAAGAGTTCAAGTCTGAGTCAATTTACTTGTCAAAATATTAATTTGTTGTACCAAAAGAAATTAACTTTTCATAAACAATAAACTCACAACTATTGGAATAAACAATGTTAAAATACAAAATATATTGTGTGGATCCACATCAAACCTAGAACAAAGCAACAGTTAACATCAATTTTTGTCAAACAGACCAACCAGATATGTCAATTTATCCAATAACAAATCATAAACATAAACAATAGTTATTCTTCTCTTCAAAACGAGAGCAATGAACAATATGAACTCGTCAAGCAAGATAACTCATACACAATCTCACCTAAGCACCTCCTTTATTTACCCAACAATTTTGTGCTGCAACATGAAAATCAGGGCGCAACAAACTTTTGACAATACAAAGAAAGACATAGGGGGGCTGACCACAACATCTATAGAGATAATAATATGCAAGCATTAATGGGTTTATATAGGTTGTATATCAACAGCAAGTTCAGTTAAAAGAACACTTACAATATCTATTGCGGGCCTGCACAATATATTTCACTCATGAAATTCCAAGGCATATTTTCAAAACTAGATGAAAGCAACCCACTTGAAGGACTAATATCAACGATTACACAGAACTGAAGGTTTGAATACAGAAGATATAGTCTCAGAATTGCAAGATGCTATACATCATTCATTTCGATTACTAACTCACAGAAAACATCAGGGCGAAGTTGCTAAGCATTGGGTTCAAAAACACGAACAAATACGAAACTATTTCAGCTTGACAATCCAATCTCATTGGAAATTTAAAATCAGATTTCAATAACTCAATGTAAAGGAATTATAATGACTTTTAAAATGCCACCATCCAAAAAACACAAAACTAGCCTTCACACTGAACCGGACAAGGTTATTTGTTAAGAACCAGTCATCCAAGAGCTCACCAATCAACCAGCAAGAGCTACATATTTGAACGAATTAAAGATTTTAGTTGCTAATATCACCGAGACCAAGATATATCCTCACTCCAACTCCAACAAAAGGGGGAAGCGTCCAAATAATAAGTACAAAATTTCCAAACGAGTTCCAAACATTTGATCGAGATCCATACCAACAACATCAGCCGATGCAACTTTGCGGTCGTTCAAAGTGCTGACAATTTTCTTCACCTCCTCGCTGGTCCCATTCTGCGAACAAGCCAAAAGGCAAACACATTTTACATCAGAGTTCCCCATCATATTCTTTTGCCCCCAAGTCAGAAGGTAATCGATTGAACCAGAATGGGAAGGCTCGGAATCCAGAAGACAACGGGAAGAAAAGGAAAAATGCAAAAACAAAGTCTTACAATCCTGCAGATGGATAGTTAACATCAAGACGGATCCTAGCAAGACGTGAGCATAGACAACAAAGATCCACAGGCCGGACTACACTTCACCAAAACAAAACAAATTAAGACAGAGATCCACAGAAGAAGTGCTGCAAAGAACCGATCCCGAACTTTGAAAAGAGAAAGAGAACACTCGAGGTTTACGAAGTTCCAGTTGCCGCCGACGAAGAATTTCCAGGCCATTATCTGCCAAGAGAGGCGACGAGGCTCAAACCCGACAAGAGTCATTCGCCTGTGTTCGATCGAATTGAGGGTCTAGTGAGAATACGATCACTTTATATGACAGGGGAGTATGTTCCCCTGTCATGAATTACAAGTGTGCCCCTACCTATGATGAGCGTCCTAGATGATTGACCGCGGGCATCAAAGAGAACGGCAGCCGTCAGATCGAAGGCGGGCCCGAATCTCGAATTGTGACGGAAGATTTATTTATTATTAATATGAGTGTGCCTATTATTAATAGGCCTAACATAAATGGGCCCATGTCTCACTAAGAAAGGAAGGCCTACTCTGCGAAGCCCACCGGAACTCAAAATTTCCAAAACTCGATTTCATTGGTTTTCCCTCTCAAACTGAGTCGGTTCGCTCCTCTTCGCCGGCCCTTAAAAGCCATCCACTATTAGGGCTCTTTCGAAAGCACCCGTCACCGAATCTGGCGCCTCGGGAGAAGCGATCGGCGAAGAGGGGTTCCTACGCCTTCTAATCCACTGTAACAGCCCTCAACCGCCTCTGTTAATCTTCTCATCTGCTATTGAAGCTTCGCTCTTCTCTCTCGATCTCGATCTCGAACTCGAACTCGAACTCGATTGATTTCTTCTCCATTTTCGGTTCTAGGTTTTCGATCTGTTGTTGAAGTGAGTCAAGGGGACGAGGAGGAGGTAAAAGAGGATGGCTGCGGTGGATCTGACGCAGGGGGCAATAGCGGCGATTTCGGAGGGGCGGGCGGAGGATGGCGCCAGGCCGGTGGTGCAGGTGTGGGACGTGAAGCTGGTCAACACCCAGCAGAGCACCACGGAGCGGTACCGGATGCTGCTGTCCGACGGAACCCACATGCAGCAGGCCATGCTTGCGACGCAGATGAACGGACTCGTTAAGTCGGGGGCACTGCAGAAGTACTCCATAGTTCAGCTCAACGAGTTCATCTGTAACGTCATCCAGAACCGCAGGTGAATGCCTCCTGATCTCCTAGTATTGTGACTTTTTTGTTGATGTTGAAATGAGCCATGTCTTGAAGATTACAGGAGTTTTGATTGTTTGAATTCGTGTTGCTGTCAAATTATTCGCTCCTAATGAGATAAGAGAAATGAAACTTCAGATAAGAAAGAAACGAAGTGCTTTTACCTTTAATAAATATTTCTAATTTTTCATTCAAAATGACGATTTTTGTTTGTTTGGGGAGTATTCCTTTTGAAGATCGGAGTTTTGATCATCAAAAGATTCAACCCCAAATTAGAAAATAGATCCGAAGCTTTAGTTAAGAATAAAAGTAATACTTTTACCTTCAACGAGTGTTTCTAGTTTTTATTTTCAATGACAGTCTTTGTTTGTTAGGGTTGAGTACTCCAGCAGAGTATGTTTTTTTTGAAAAAATTGGTGGAATTTGATTAGATATTTACTGATGAAGTAGGAACCCTAGGCTTTCAATATTCCCATTTCTCCATCTCTTACTTCCTCTGCCTCTCTCCAATCACTGGAAATCCCACATTCATAATGGTAGATGATGATTATCACCTGAGAGTAACATATCTATTATATAATATCAGTAACCAAATTCTCTTTTTAATCAAGGTTTTGATATGCCTGGTGGTTTATGTATGTGTATGGTTTATTTCTCAGTGCCTTTGTTTACCTCTTGACTTTTAAATCCAGAATCATTATTGTTATCAACTTGGAAGTCCTTGTCAGCAGTAGTAATGGAATTGGAGAACCAAAATTGTATGATAATGGTCCTGCTTCACAAAGCCGAGCTCCTATCCCTGCTCAGCCATCCAGTACAGATCAACCAGTGATGGCTGCGGTGAATCCTCAGACTTATGGTGGTCCAAATTCTAGCAAATCTAACACTGGACAAAATGTTGCAGGAGTTTCTCTTAATCCCAAGTCAGAGTCTATGACAAACAACTCATCTTTTGGTGGTTCTTATGGTAGTGGTCCCATGTCGAGCAGGAACATGAATAGTCCGAATATTGAACAGTCAAAAGCTGAACAGGGTATCGGGAGATTTTATGAATCACATCCAAACAGTGGTAATCAAAACCAGAGGTTCTCAAATCCAGCTTCTGTTGGAGCATTTAGACCTCCTGCTAGTTCCTATGGGCGTCCAGCTCAGCCTGCTTATCAGCAACCCCCACCGCTGTACACAAATAGAGGGCCTATAGCCAAGAATGAAGCTCCTGCTCGCATTATTCCTATTTCTGCTTTGAATCCTTATCAGGGCAGATGGACAATTAAGGCAAGAGTGACAACCAAGAGTGAACTTCGGCGCTACAATAATCCTAGGGGGGAAGGAAAAGTCTTCTCGTTTGATCTCCTGGATTCAGATGGTGGAGAAATACGTGTTACTTGCTTTAACGTGGTAGCCGACCAGTTCTATGATCAGATTGAAGTGGGGAAAGTGTACTTGATCTCCAAAGGAAGCTTGAAGCCTGCGCAGAAGAGCTTTAATCATCTGAACAATGAATATGAAATATTTCTAGAGGCTCAATCAGTGATCCAACCATGTTTAGAGGAAGATAACACCATCCCAAAGCAGCAGTTCAACTTTCGGCTGATAAATGAAATTGAAGGCTTGGAAAACAATACCATGGTTGATGTTATTGGCATCGTGGTGTCAATAAATCCCTCGCTTTCGATAATGAGAAAAAATGGCACAGAAACCAATAAACAAACTATCCAATTAAAGGATATGTCAGGTCGTATTGTGGAAATGACTATGTGGGGTAAGTTCTGCAGCGTAGAAGGTCAGCAACTTCAACATATGTGTGACTCTGGTGTATGTCCTGTATTGGCCATTAAAACTGGGAGAGTCAGCGATTTTAATGGGAAGTCAGTAACTACTATTGGCTCAAGCCAACTATTTATAAATCCTGATTTTCCCGAGGCTCACAGATTGAGAGACTGGTATAATAGAGAAGGGAAGAGTATGACTGCTGCTTCAATATCCAGGGAGACAACAACCACAGGTAGGAATGATGTTAGGAAGACAGTCTCACAGATTAAGGATGAGGGTTTAGGACGATCCGAGAAACCTGACTGGATAACCGTAAAGGCAACCATCACGTTCATAAAGGTTGACAATTTCTGCTATACAGCTTGTCCATTGATGGTAGGGGATAGGCCATGCAATAAGAAGGTTAACAACAATGGTGATGGCACTTGGCATTGTGATCGTTGTGATCAGAGTTTTCCCGAGTGTGATTATAGGTATCTGCTCCAGTTTCAGATCCAGGATCATACAGGTATGACCTGGGTTACAGCATTCCAAGAATGTGGCGAGGAGATATTGGGTGTCACTGCAAAGGAGCTGTACTTGTTGAAATATGAAGAACAAGATGATTTAAAGTTTGCTGAAATTATTCAGACGGTGCTCTTCCATCAATATTTATTCAAGTTGAAAGTTAAGGAGGAGACATTTAGTGATGAACAGCGTGTGAAATCAACTGTTGTCAAAGCTGAGAAAATAAACCCATCGTCTGAGAGCAAGTATCTTCTGGGTCTGATTGAGAAGCTTTCGAGTGAAGATCCCAATGCATCTAAAGGAACATATGGAACTTCTGCCTCGACTTCTGGAATGGCTAATATTACCCAAGGTACTGGTGAATCTAACTTTGGCAGTAATAGCAACAACTTTGGCAATATCCATTCTGTAAGGAACAACTTTGGCAATAATAGCAGTTCCGATGGATACAGAATGGGAGCAACAAGTCAGTTTGTGCAGCATGCAAATGATTATGGTGGCAACATGAAACATAGTTTTTCTAGAAATGAGGTTCAAGCATTCTGCAACAATTGTGGCTCCAATGGTCACAGTTTCCAGAATTGTCCGAGAGGCCTAAACAGGCAGGGCCAGTCCGTAGGTGGTGGATTCTCAAGTACTGGTTCCAACGTTTGTTTCAAATGCCAACAGCCCGGGCACTGGGCTAGTGAATGCCCTGGGACGGGTGCTGCTGGATCAGCATATGGGGATGGTGGTTCATCAGGAAGATACACCAACACCAGGCAACATGTCGGTGGTTTCTAAAATTTTGTACTCTAAAAAAACCTTGTTCATGATCAGAAGAGTAGACTGGTCGAGTTATCAGTGTATGTTGGCACTTGCATGGTGTTTTGTGTACAGTCAAATTCCGCTGATGGATAAAATGCTTTTCAAGGCGTTCCGTTGATGCTTAATTGCCAAATGTATTGTGGATAGCTATTTCTTGAATCAATTTCAAAAGCTTTGATCCATTTATTTCCCAATGCATTTATTTAGGTTGGAAGTCTCCTTTTATGAATTTACTTCAGGTATATAAGTTATGACTGCCCTGAGGTTGTTTCAGTTGAATGTTCTCTGATATTTGTCAGCTTGGATTGCTGTTTGTTTAACTACCTCTTTAAGAGCTAACATATATTTCTGCCTTGTGTTTGATGGAATGCCATCTTTACTTTTGACAGGCCTTCAATCTTAGTGTTGCTAAAATGTTGGTTGTCCATGTGTACTTTGGAGGGTTTTGAGATGGAATCAGGTTCTGAGAACGAAGGCCGCAAATGCAACACCTGCAAGTGTGGATCCAACCACAGCTGTGCTTGCTGTGGCTGTAATTGAGACGTCGAAGATCCTCTCTCTCTCTCTCTCTCTCTCTCTCTCTCTCGCTCTTGTAGTTTACATGAAGGTATCTAATAAGAGGACGCTTGCTTCACTCTCTATTTTTCTCAGGTAACCAAACCTCCTTCCGAGAGACATTTAACGTCAAATATATTAACTTCTACAAGAATTTGCCCTTTTTAGGGTCCATGGCGCTGCTACTAATGCCTATAATATTTGCTGAGAATAATTACAAGTACTCCTCGTAATCAATAAGGTTTATGAAGATATTAACTCATTTAATTGATAAAAAAATTAATAGTTTATCGTAAAATTGCGAGCTTGAATTCTATCTTCGTCACTTACCCCTTACAAAAAAAATCATAAAAGATTATTCATCTTCCTCAAGACAATTAATTAAACATCATTTTGTATAAACTGGCATGAATAATCTTTTTCTTTTCCTATTGTACAATTCTTAAATTGTTCAGTAAAAGAGAAGGGAGCCACCAACTAGACCCAATCATCCTCTATCTGTCCATAATGGACTCCAGTAAATATCTGCACAGCTGCCGTTACACAATAAATTTATAGATGTTCAATCAATATCTGCAATCGCAAATCTTATGATACAAGGAGTTTATTCTTTTTCCCCACTCCAAACATACTACAAATATTTTCACTCTGTACACATAATATATGAATGATGGTATAAAAAGCAATACACAACATCAACAGATGAAAAAATTTGATATGTACATGCAAACAACAAGCCTAGGTTGATGCAGCATATAGATTTCAGCCAACAGTAAGCTCGGGCATTAATTCATCCAGTAAATCATCCAATATAAGACCCACTAACTCCGTTCCAACAGACTCGGCATCCCGCTGGAGGTTTAACCACCCATTGCTTGTGGCAAAATCTCTTGCCATGACATTTTCAAGTGTGTGAATCGGCTGTCTTCTTGAACTAAGATGCCAACTGATTTTTGCCCAGACCTCCTTAAGGATGTGATAACCCACAGGAATTGGCCTGACACGAGGACCAATATGTAAGAACATGCCAGGGGTGAAAGATTTTTCACAGATCTCGAATAAGACCTCGTTTACTAGATCAGAAAGATGATGATGATCAAGATATGTATTGTCAGAATCACATGATGCAGCTTCAAATACATGAAATGTGCAATCCTCTTCGCCAAAGAGTAAAGGGTCCAGTGACTGGTAGCGAGAATACCATGCCGAACCACTAAAACCAGGTTCCATTAAAATATTTCTGATGTAATTGAACTCAGCCTCATCATTCTGATCCACTCTGATGTGAGAAACATCAGTACTAGTAAGGCCATCTCGCTGCTCATTACTGGAGCTGGATTCAACAGGCTCAACCCTGGCTGAGATATCAACATCCAAGCTGTTGGCTGGTTGTGGCAAAGAATTGAGCCCTTCAAAATGGAGGCTCCTGAGTGTGGAATCTGTTTAAAAGAAATTAAATATATACCGTGTGACCAAGAGTTTCCATGGAGGTTGTAAAAAATAAATATGCAGGTAAAAGTCTACAAAACCTTTCTGTATGCAAGTACATAAAAACATGCAAATAACAGTAAACATAATATACTCATGCTTAGGATAAGTCTTTTTTCTTTACTATAGTGGGAATGCCATCTCCATGCAGTTAACACTCAACATATAATTTAAGAAAAGCAAATCTATCAAATATTTCTTTTAAGGGATAAAAAAATTATCATGCTTAAATCTTTGCCTTTGTAAGTACTTCACCTTTTGAGACTGCATATTTTGATGAACTGTCAATATCCTCTTCAAAACACAAGTCAAGATCAGAATTTTGGTTTTGTTTTGTTGGTTCGTCACTAGTGTCTATTTTAGGTATCCTTGCAAGCTCGTGCCCTGTAACATGACCCTTCCCCGCTTGTTTTGAATCTAAAAGTTCAGGTACGTCAATCTGGTGAAACTTGCTGTCTAAGAATGGGCTTTCCGCAGCTCCAGTATCCTTCTGAGGCAGCTGAACATGGCCACCATACTCCGTTGTTGAATCTGTAACATTGCATGATTCACTCAGCTCAGTTTCACTGATTTTCACCAAAGATAGTTTCTCGGTTGACCCACTAGCATTTAAATTACAAATCTGCTCTGTAGATTTATACGATTCCATCTTGTCCTTCATATGCAAAGTGGTCTCAACTGACTCTTGCTTAGTAAGACTATACATGTCAACTGTCTCATCATCCCGAGGAATGATCGATGATTCTTTTAGTGATAGAGACGCATGAAATAGCCCACTTTGGATATCTTGACTTAGATGATAAGATCTGAATTCTGGATTAGAATGAATTCTTCCAAAGGTTCTTGGGGTCTTCCTGTCTGGCACACTGCTGTATTGCTTTACTGAGATAAAGGTCTCAGGCAGCCTTTTGGATTCTCCAAGTGGAATATAATTGAGAAAGTTAGAATATCGATCCGAGGAATCCACAACAGAACGGGACCTTTTAATACTTTGATGTGGATCCACTTTAGGAGGAAAACCAAAAGTATCACTTGAGACATCCCTGAAAGATCTAGCTGAGGCAGATTGGAACAACTTTTTCGTTAGGACTTCCTCAGGCACCTTCTGGCCATAGGGGATTTTATGCAAGAATCCATCCATTGAAATCCGATGATTCTCATTCCTGTTCTCATGAGTTATATCTACTAAACTATTTATATGAGTTCCATGAACCGTACAATCTTCCATTTCATGAGTAGTGGGTACAAATTCTGAATCAGGATCAACCCCATAATCATTTAGAACTGCAGATTCTGATTTGAGCATATCTACATTAATACCAGCACTAGATGGCCCAGCCAGCAAATCATTGTCCATAGATTTTGAAACTGATCTTTTTTCCAATGGTGATTTCACTTCTTCGTTGACAAAGTGAACTCCTGCTATCTGATTATGCTTAACTTGGGCTGACTGACCATTTCTTCTTCTTCCTAGTGAGCGCAACAATGGGAATGAGCCAGCCTTGGTTAACAGTTTTTTTGCATTGGATCGATGGAGACCCTGTGAATGAATCTCCAGAACAGAATTTGGATCTTCCATAATTTTTGAAAACAAATCTCTATGAGCATTAAATAACTCAAACATTGTAGTACAATCTTTACATTGAAGGGCATCATCTGTTCCAATCCCTTTGGCAATTAATTGCTTCCGCTTCAAGAATGCTTCCCTTGCTGCATGTAATTTTTCCACTAGTATAGTTTGGTTCTCGGTTAAATGATCTCCAAGCTCAACAAGCTGGTCCTGACCGGCATTTTTCACAATGTCAACTGATCCACAAACTTGACATTTTATGTCTTTTGCCATAAGAGGAGCTTCTCTGCTGGATTGAAAAGAATCAGTCTCTTGTGTTTCTAAAACTTCTATTTCACCTTCAGCAGACATTTCCTCTGGAAGAACATAATCATTGCACTCCAGGTGATGAATGGAAAATGTGCGCAGCAGGCATGGTGTTACTGGAAGCATTTTTTGTTTACGATGCAGTTTCCTGAATAACTTCTTTAATAGTAAATCTCTAAGAGCCTTGCCTGAGTTTCTTTTGACAACCTGAAATGGTTAAAACAGGCATCATTAAATCAGGTGCAACTGATGCATGAGAAAAGCAACACTGAGCACCTTCTAGTTCATCAGAGATGCCATCTAATTCCAATTCACTATTGGAAGAATATGCACGAAACATGTACAAGTTGATCTAGAAAGAAAAGCATAAAGCAAGCAAAGAGGCTATGAATGATCCACTCATGTCTATCATTTAGAATTAGAGAATCAAATATTTTGAAGTCTATAACAATGCACAAAATTGCTGGCATCATCTACTCTGATCAAGTTCAAGATATTGTGCCACAAAAACACATTACATTTAACCACCAAACTGGAGAAGAAACAATAAAAAAGAGTAGTAAGAATATATGATAAAAGACTTATATCACTACCTGCTAAGTTAAGAAAATTTTCTAACTATGGCAGCCAGCAAAATTTACTACCTGAACTTTCTTAGTTAAAACTCACCCTTGAGTTTGCTTCTCTGTATGACTTGTCATGTTGATTGCTAATTGAAGGAACATATAGTCTTGAATACTCTGTACCTACATTAAGAAGTGGTCGTCAGTAACATGAGGTTATGTATTTCTAAACAGAAGAAGATGAATCACATAATGCCAGTGACTTGATGCTTAATGATATCTGGAAACCAACATCTAAGAATAGTTGTCTGTAACCTAAGGTCATGTATTTCTGAACAGAAGAAGATGGATCAATTGATGTTTGGTAACTTGATGCCTAATGGCAAACCAATAGCCAAAGTAATCAGTTTAAACACAAGCTCTATGAAAACTGAAAAATAAAACTGAAGCAGTCACGGACAGCTAAACTTGAAAGACCTTTTCAGGATCAGTAGTTTGCCTTACATATGCATGCAGCCACTGCAACTCACTACACATCCTTTCAGATGATGAAACAGCTTTACCAATAACTTTCCTAGTCCAATTGAGCAAATGGTTTGGTTTGTCCTAGCGGGTAGAATTTACATTCCAAATATTAAACTTAGTAGCTACTAAGCCGATATCATATAATACAAGTTTCAAAACCTACATATTTGAGAAGTCACTTTTCAACAATAGTTTCACTCACTCAACATTAATATTTATTGTAACATCATCTTTCTGTGATTAAAACCCTCTGCCTATTCCAATAATCAACGCATCAAGAATATCAGTATTGAGATCACATTACTCATTTTTAGTCCATAAGCTGGCAAGACTGAATTGTGGATATGCAATACATATGTCAATTAGCTAGACTATAACCAAATTTCACATGTATTTGGCATTGATCAAGTAATTGACAAATAATCACCTAGCACCATGCTAAGTAGGTGACTAATAATTTTAATGCTTACAAAAAAGTGGTTCCTACAAGATGAGTGCATATCTGATAAATTTTTTTGGGGCTAATAATGATCTGAATTAACTTCTTGCTATCAGTAGTGAAACACGACAAATAATTTGGCACTAATCATAATTGGCTAAAAAACCTGGCAACAACAGATACTAATCAGATTTTGATGAGTTGGGTATAAGATTATTACGATACATATATTGAATCTTTCTCACCACCAAAAGAAGAAAAGAAAATACTTTCAAATCCATTGTAACAAGACGAGCAAAACCTTTTGACTAGCAAACTTCTGAATGATCTTTAAGTGGAAACTTGGCCAAGAAGTGGTCCAACTGGTGCACTCAGATCCTTAGATGTGGTCCACAACAAATCGCACATCTCCAATTTTTTTAGGGTTTTAGAAAAAGTAGGAGCTGATGCTAATCAAGGACTTGTCGAGCATCAACATGGTAAAGGAATCTATCGATCGTTTTCCCTGGAGGTTCGCTGACAACGTAGCAATCAAGGTAGGGACTATTACAATTCAGACTTCCAGTAAATTGACGGGAAAATTAAACATTTACCATAATCTGCCCCATAGTAAGAATGACGATATAAACTGGTACAGTTCACAATCAATCCTAAACAAGGTTCTCATGGTGAAAAGCTCCAGTACCTGATGTATATCGATGCCAAGTTCCTTCCCGTGTCCTGCTTTCTCATACGAATGGAATTTTACTGAATGACTAGGTGATACCTTAACCAACCAAATTATTTCCGATGTTTTCCTTAAAGAAAGTTAGAATAACAGGAACTAAAAGTGAACTTCCAAGGCATACAATCAGAACCTGTACTTATATCTAAAACCTCCATGAGTTAAGTTTGATCCTTCAGCTCTCTCCCAAAAGAACATCCAACGACAGTATCAACTACCAAAACGCTGCATATCATTTCAATCTTTATTCTACCAGACAAACTTAAAGTTCATTGATTCCAAAGTTTGACACCCCCCATGCTAACTAACACATGACACTAATCAAACACGAGAGCAAGTACGTACTCCCAGCATGTTCCGCGTCGCCATAATTCTTGTCTTCCGGGGACTTGTTCGCGTGAAGACGCTGATGGTAGTCGAAATATTGAAGTACGCTCCACACGCAACCCGTGTGATTCTTGTCGCATAACGCATTGGAGTCCTGATGCTGCAGCAACTGAGCCATATCCCGCCGTCAGATGATCAAACGGCGTCCACGGGACCTTGGCTGCAATATCATCGAGCCTGGAACGAAACAAACGACCCATCAATCAAACAGTATTAGCTCAAGCAGAAAATCAATTCAATTCTCAAAAGGGCAATCTTTTAGGTAGATTCACAAGAATCCACAAGCAATTGGGCGAGAACGAATCGATCAAACACCGATCGGTCAATCGGACGACCAAAAAGCAACACAACCAAAAAGAATGATCTATTACCATAGAACAGAACCGTGAAAATAATCTATCGACGCAGAAGAAACGGACACACCAAAAAAGGAGGAATTTTTAGATCAGATAACGGCAAATATGTGAACATCCAGTGATTTCATCTCCGAAACAAACTGATCAGTTGCAAACGTACCGTAACGCGCGATTAAGGAGGAGGAAAGCAATCGATTGCGGATTTAGGGTAAAGACTAGAAGAAGAAGGTACTGTGGTGGAGATTACTTTCACTGTGGCGGGCGGTGTTGAATCTTCAACTCGGCACCAGCAGACCAGAGAAGAAAAAGGAGAGAAGAGGAGACTGCCTCGCTGACGCTAAATGATTCCCGTCCGTTCACTTCCCTTCCCTTTCTTTCCTATTTCTTCCAAATTTAATTCAATTATTCAACACCACGGTTGTGGTGTTAGGTATCATCCGGCCGTCCATCTCGTCGCTTCTTTTGATCTCGATCGTCCGTTTCATTTAATCGAACCAACTTCGTTGATATTTATTGTTCTATTCTTTTCACAACAACATTTTATGACGGCATTCCAACGCATCTCAACAACCGAGCAGCTAATGGCATCGCTTTGCCCCAGTCGACACCGTATGCTGTGGCAGCCTCTGTTCTCGCCGCATGAGACGGACCAAAATGGTACGCATAATCTGATCTGATCCACTGAACATTTTCTGGTCAACGTTTTGGTCAACCGGACGGGAGAGGTTTTTGGACGCGTAGGCGTTGACTTGTCATGTAAGTATCAGACAGGGATACTTCCTTGGCGTGGCTCGTGTCGACAGCGAGCGCTCGTGTCAATCCCAACTACCGGTCGACGTCTACTGCGACTTGCCGCCAAGCAGTTGCCGAGGAGGTCCTGACGATTGATGGGCTAGACGAGCGGTGGACCATAAGTAGGTTGGAGTGAGGCCCAACCCATGATTCAATGGGCCTAACTGTGAGGTGCGACTTGGGCCCATTCTTGGGAAAGCGTGCGGGAATGGAGAAGAGAGAGGCAGTCCGGAGTCTTGCTATCATATTGTAAACATAGAATAGAATCCAAGACCGGACTTGTCAGCCAAGGATATGCCTCGAAGCTGCTCCTCGTGAGATAGATTATATAATGATGGAGTCAAAATTGACCATGCAATCTTCTTATTTCAGAATAAACAGCTATAAAGAGTATGCCCTGATGGATGATCAATTTTTGAAACCGTAAATAAATAGCATTGATGATCTATAAGCATGATCGGATGCCCTGCTAGAGCTAATGCAAATTAAAGAGTATCGGATTCCCCGCAGGAACACCGGCTGCCATTCATTGTAAGATGCCTTGAGGAGGATGTCATCGTCAGTGTCAGATGGGAAGAAATCTGGGCTGTTGTTTATTATTGCTGCCACCAAAACAGAACTATTGCATTGATGCTAACCGCAATAGTAGGTTTGGATCGTTGTCGATGTCGGGTCATCAGTCGTAACCGAGCAATTTGGCGAAGTTCATTAGGGTGTTTGTTCGTAAAGCACGAGAAAAGATCGTTCTCGACGCCTCCACGAGAGCTCAGGCTCGAGTTCGAGGTGGATCCGAGATAATAAATACGGTATCCAGCAAAACTCACCTCTCTACTCGACACGTCGGAGTCAACTGTCGTTGCAGAGGAGGGCCCCGCAGGGCACGGTTTTCAAAGACCCTGGGTTTTATAGGAATCCCCGCCGGTGGTTTGACTTCTCATCGTCCACCATTTAATTACACGCCCCTCTCTTAATTATTGCGTTGATTAATCCCGTCGCTCCCCGAGAGCTGCTTCTTAAGTTGAGCCCAATGAAATGATGGCAACCCATCTCCATGTCAACGCCACGAGGGCGAGATTTCCTGACATTTTGTTTAGAAAAGGAAACGAATAGATTCGAAAATTCAACTCCTCGCCCCTCGTCGTCTTGCCCTGCACAAAGTCAACCCTCCATCATTCTTCGCACCTCTCTTTCCCTTGCTCGTTCTCAGAACTCTCGATGCCCCTTTTCTTGCCCTGATCCCGTCTCCAGAACTGTCTTCTTCCGTCTCTGCGATGGGCAACCGCCTGGTGACGTTGGCGCCCTGCTTCTACGGCGACGGTCGCCCCGTCGGCGCCGCTGACTATGCCGCTGCGGCCGCGATGGCGTCGGAGCCCGTCGATGAGGGCCTTGGGCACTCCTTTGTCTACGTCGGCCCTGACGTAGCCCACCTCGCTAACTACGGCTCCGACGCCTCCTCCTCCTCCCGCGTCCACCACTCTGATGAGGGCGCCGCCACAGGCGCCACCATGTTCCGGTCTATCTCCGGTGCATCCGTGAGCGCCAACGCCGCCACCCCTCTCTCCACCGCGCCGCTCGTCCTTTGCAACGAGCTGGCCTGCTCCTCCGCCGCCTCCTTTGAGAGTTCCTCCTCCTTCGCCTCCGTCCCTCTGCAACCCCGACACTCCGGTTCGCTCTCCGGCCCCATCGGATCCGACCGCCACTATTTCAGCTCGGGTCACCTCGATCGGGGATTCCATTCTGGCCCTATCGAGAACCAACGCACTTCCTGTGTCTTCTCCGGTCCGCTCGACGGCCTCCCTTCCTCGTCGTCCTCCTCCGGTCACTTCTATCGCACCCTGTCCCAGCGCCTCGCAATCCGCCGGGCCGCCCGTCACAGCCGCACTGCGCCTGCCCTCATCCGCCGCTTTACCAAGTACCTCTCCAGAACCGCCACCAGGTTCAGCTGTGTAGCCACGCCCCGCGAGACCTCTACGAAACCCGAAGGCGGCAGAGTTCCCAACCTCATCGCCAACCTCGACTCGGCCGCCGATCCCAGTAGCAACTCCACCACCATCAACAGCAGCGGCAACGATCAGATGAGCTTCGACTGCATCGGGGATGAATCCGATTCGTCGGATGGCACGAACGGCAACCTCCACTGGGCTCAGGGCAAGGCCGGTGAGGACAGAACGCATGTCGTCGTATCGGAGGAGCATGGTTGGGTTTTCGTCGGCATCTACGACGGCTTCAATGGCCCCGACGCCACCGATTACCTCCTCGCCAATCTCTATCCGGCCATCCAACGGGAGCTCAAGGGGCTGCTCTGGGACGACCCGCAAAGCACCCGTGCGACTTCCACCGACACCTCGCAGGAGCTCGACGATGGTTGTTGCGAGGAAGGAAAGCAGAGCAGCAGGATTAAGAGGAGCGAACGCAACATGGTCTGCGATGGAGAGGCTTCGGAAACAAACAGGTGGTCGAAGGAACAACTGACACAGTCGAGCACCGGCGGCCCGGTCGACCACAGGGCAGTGCTGAAGGCGATTTCCAGAGCTCTCAGGAAAACAGAGGACGCCTATCTGCATATGGCCAACATGATGGTGTCGGCGAACCCGGAGCTGGCACTGATGGGATCATGTGTTCTTGTGATGCTGATGAGGGGCGAGGACGTGTATCTGATGAACGTCGGCGACAGTTGCGCCGTTCTGGCCAGGAGAGCGGAGTCTGATCTCTGGAACTTGGTGGGGCAAGCGACCCAAGATCTGGAATCCATCAGGAACGAGACTCTACGTTATCTTGAATCATACGATGACGGTGATTTGCTCGCCGTGCAGCTAACCCTGGATCACAGCACCTGCAATGACGAGGTAAGGAGCGCTGCTACTGCAACCGCATATCGTCTCCATGTTTGATGATCCCGTGTTTGTAGATGTAACATGCTCGTGCTCGTTGTGATTCAGGAAGTACGAAGAATCCGGAATGAACATCCTGATGACCCCGGTGCCATCGTCAACAACCGGGTGAAGGGATCATTGAAGGTGACCAGGGCTTTCGGTGCCGGCTATCTAAAGCAGGTTGATATATAGATCTCGGAGTATCTTCTTATTCCTCCTGTCTCCTCTCATGCCTCTGTCTCACTGTCTGCAGCCAAAGTGGAACAACGCCCTGTTGGGGGCATTCAAGATCGACTACAAGGGGACATCACCATACATCACCTGCAATCCATTTCTCTGCTACCACCGGATTGGCCCCAAAGATAAATACCTTATACTCTCATCCGATGGTCTCTACCAATACTTCACGAACGAAGAGGTGGTCACCCAAGTAGAGATGTTCACCGCGACAAACCCCGACGGCGATCCTGCTCAGTACCTCGTGGAAGAAGTCCTCTACCGAGCTGCAGATAAAGCTGGTATGATCCGAATGCCCATCAGATATGGTTGATCGTTGCACATAATCGTATGGAATTATTAATCAGAATTCTGGATGCCTTGCGACCGACGACTGCAGGGATGGAGTTCAATCAATTGCTTGATGTTCCGCAAGGAGATAGACGAAAGTATCACGATGATGTTTCCATCATAATCATCTCCTTGGAAGGAAGAATGTGGAGGTCCTGTGCGTAGATAATATACAGAATGGGTGCAGGATAATTCTGAGATCGGCTCTGTCATAACAATCAAGCTTCGGAGAGCATAAATTTTGGGGGGTGAAGCACACTGTACAGGAAAAGTAGCAGCTTCAGAAATAGTGTTTTCCCAAAGCTCCATGGTTCAAAGTAACCAAGCTCCAATATTTCTTCTTCTTCTTCTTAATATGTATCTCATTCTCTTCCCATTTGGACTTGTTCTTCGTTTCCCCCTCGACCTTTTGTTTACTCCATAAAATAATTTGTGACTTGCAATGAGGCTCCTCTCATTCTTTCTTGATCAAATATGCTATATGAAGGCGCAAACTAGCCTTTGTTCTTTCATCTGTCATTCAACTTGGAGAACCTCCAAGCAACAAGTTTGCTGGATGCTGTGTCCCAGTTTATGCATTGCAAAGTGAGTTGCACAGCTCAGGGTAAAAGTCAACATTTCAAGATCACAAACTGATTGAGGTAACAGGAATATTCTGATGAACTATGACTATGACCAAGCATTTCAATGGTACATCCTGCAGTCCCATACTTGTTGGTGTTGGAAACTGTCTAGAGGAAAGGTTGACCAATCTTGATATCAGAAACCAGGTCAACAAGAGTGTTCATCATGCAATACCCACATCTTTGAAATAAATTTGACACTGACAGTTCTGCTTTCCTGGTAAATTATGACAATAACTGATCCACAGACATGCATGCCATCTGACTTTTGCTGCTTCATGTGTAGATAATACATTAGTCTAACCTTGCTGCCTGATGGGTCAATTGAAGTCTTCAAGGCATGTTGCTGTCAATCTCAGAAACATGGTAGACAATCTTCCACAAAGAGAATTGTTCATCTTTCACAATTTTCAATGGCTGTCCTCTTTTGATCATTTCTCTTGTGGATGAAGCTGTACTGGGGCATGCATCATCTTCAAGAAAATCTTCATTGAGCAGTTGAATGAAACTGGATTCCATGCAAGTGAGCCATCCAAGTTAACAATATTTATGCATGAAGAGAAGAGCTCCTTTCTCTGATTATGATGTTAGATGAAAAGTAAACTGAAACTGGATGGTCATCGCGCACTTACAACATCTTAGTCAACGGACTTTTATCAACTGTGAATTTGCTTCTGAGAGTGAAAGTATTTCTCTGAAAACCCTTTTGGGGTGGACTGCCCTCCTCCTTGTGCCTTTCAAATGTGATTTATTGCTTTGTAGACTATTGTTGTGTGTGCCAAGGTGAGGTTAATTCTGGTGAACACATTTTGTTCTCTTGTAACTTTGCCAAAACGTATTGGGACCTCCTTTAATCTAACCAGCCTAATGATGGCTGGTTAAAGGAGGAAAAAGATTAGGACAGACAGTCCTCTACTTTTATTGCTACCTCTCTATAAGGTTCACTTGGAAGAACAGGAATGATATTAAGTTAAGCAACCATCATTCCCTTCCATTTTCCATCTGATTTAAGGTCTTGTCCACCTTCAGGAACAATGATTACCTTTTCATCGAATATATTCTCATAAAGTTTAAATCTAAGCTCTAAACTTGAAATTGTAGTTAATGGGTGTAGATGTGAAATCTTTCCTCACCAAATATAATCAATCAATCATGAACTGGTTTGTTATAAATTCCAATTCCTTTCAATATCTTTCAAAGCCCAGTTTCACTGACTAGGGTCATCTTTCAGCATCAGTACAGCAGAAGATTATATAGAAACAAATGACAATACCCACTTTGATGGGTAGGATGTTAGATATCCTTCTTCTTTTGTCATTTTCTTATTCAAAGACTAAAAGGCTATTCCACCATTTAACTTTCGCTCTAATTAAGATAAGAAAGCCTACTACTCTACATGTGATTCATAATATATATATTGTACTCGATTTTAAATGAGAAATATAACTTATTTTGTGTTTAGTCTAAAAGTTTACACGGTTGCTTGTGACTGACGTTAAGTTACATAAGATTTACGAATCCCAAATAGGACCTTAAATTTGAAGTGTTTGAGAAGATTTAACTAATATAGTCTCATTCAAGAAGATGAAGGTACAAAGATAATTGAAAGGAGATGACTACAAATTTTAGCATTATGTAGTATCGGGGAATCTGGCATATAATGATTGAAAGGTAGATGTGAAGATGAGATGCATATGGAACTTTTAAATTATAATTTGCTCCAACATCTCTCTCATTGCGTAAGCCAATAGTATCACCATTAGGAAGCATCCCAAGTGGTAGAACCACTATTATCTTGAATTAGCTTCATTACATCTATAATAGGTCATGCTTTGATATCATTAAGTCAAAATAGATTTAAACACCTACAAAACTCTAGATCATGCTTTGACATCATAAAAAAAAAAAAATCATATCTTGAATTTTTTTATTTACAAGATCACAATATCTTTCCACAAATACAAGCCAAATAAATAAATATAATTTTATTAATAACTTATAAATTATTTATTATAATTTATTTATTCATTAAATCATAAGTTAAAATCAACCTTAGGTTTTATTGAAGAATATAGTAATATTAACTCGAAGATAAATTCAACTTACCCTACATAGTAGTAGAAGAATGTTTGTTAACTAATGGAATCTAATCTAGTGCTGTTGGGAGACTAATCTGAAAATAAAAAATAAATTTTTTTTATCAATGCTAAGTATGAACCCCTATAAGTCAACTAAAAAATGAATATATGATTAAAAGTCAATTATCTCATTGTCATATATCAAATATCCGAATAAGCACTCCTCCAATAGTAGATGGAGAGGCTTTATTCTACGAGATTAGTTTATATTCTCCAAACAACAAATGAAGACAAACCCATATTATACTCCAAATAATAGATGGAATGGTGTTCCTCTCAACAATGGATGGAGGAACTATCTAGCCGTTATATTTGATAGCCCATTAATCCCTGAAGGAAATCATCCTATGTGCCTTTGATAGGGAAACAACATCATCTCATACCGGTCATGTTATATCGGGATGAAATAATATATTAAAATATTTCTTTCAAATATCATTAATATCAAATAATATCAATTAGTTATTAATTGGCTTGAACCCTATTTCAATGGATTCAATTAAACTTGGTTTAACTAGAACTTTATTGAACTGATCTGTAATCCTCATTTAATTGATTTGGAACTACCATAGATTAGCATAATTTAGACTAAATTAGGTTTAAAATAAACTTGAATAAGTCAAACCAATTCAAAATCACATTTAATCGATCTAAACTAATTAATTCTAGTTTAGTTTGATCGTCTCAAATACAACAATTGCATCGTGTGCCCATGGTCATGTGCACTGCATGTGACTGCCCATGTTGGGTTGGGCTGAGCTAGCCTACGGGCTAAGATCTAATCTACGGGTTAGGCCTGACTTACTAGTTGAGCTTAGCCTATTTTTTATTGGGCTTAGTTTGTGCACTATGGCCTGATCTATGGGTTAGGTTAAGCCTATTGATTGGGCTTAACTTGTGGGATGTAATTTGACCTATGGGTTGGGCTTGGCTTACTAGTTAAGCTTGACTTAGCTTGTTGATTGTGACTTGACCTACGGGTTGGGTAAAGCCTATTGATTGGGCCTATCTTTTAGGTTGTTTTAACTTAAATCCTAACAAAATTTCTTAATTTTAAATTGCAACATTATGTAATTATTATTATCAAACATATATTCATTAATAATAAGTTATTAAAACACTATAACATATTAAAAGATAAGATTAAAAAATAAACTACAATAGGAGGAAATAACATTTCTTAATTCAAAAATAAAAATCAAATATCATGTATTCAATAAATATGACAAAAAAATTTAACATCTTTTAATCCAAAATTAATATTCTAAGCCTTAAAAAGGTCAAAGAAAATATTGGAAACTTTAATCCAAAAATAAAATTCTAAGCCTTATCAAGGGTAAAAAAAATCTTAAAAACTTCAACTAACATGTTTTAATCTAACAATAAAATTTTGATATTTAAATGATTAAGAAATATTTTAGAACTATATATAATATATTTAATCTCAAATATAAAATTTTTACATTTAAAAGGACAAAGAATTTTTTTAAAACAAAATGTAACTCATCGTTCCTACTATTAGACTTGTCTTAGTGAGAAACGAAAAAGATAAATCCCTACATGAATGTGAGCCCTCTATATCATTTTTTTATTTTTAAATTTATTTAATATTAATTTTTGTTTAATATACTAATAAAGATTATATTTCTTTACTTAGAATGTTAAATAATTATTTTTTTAATTGCAATAGCAAGTAAGAAAATAAAAATTAATGCCTAAATTGAAGAATTGATTACATCTATCTATGGTTGTTAAAAACAAGATAACATCTTTAATCTCAATGGTGTTAAGATATTTCATTTAGCCTATATCGATGATACATTGATTGTTGTACGTGGCAATTCCTTTTTCTACCATAACTTTACTATGATGCTTGATCTCTTTTCTTCTCTTACTAATCTTAAGATGAATATCTTCAAATCTGAGATTTTATTCCTTAAGAAATATAATCCTACTCTCAAACATCAGCTCACAACTAGTTACGGATTATTTAATCTGACTTTGGAGCTTTTATTTAATCTGATCATGTCAATGACAACTTTCGAAATCTCATGGTTAACAACACCATCAACAAAATTCGTAATTGATTTTGACCTACGAGGAAAACAGTGCTCATTAACTCTGTCCTCAGTTATATCCTCTCGTATGCTGTTAGAATATAAAAGTCTCTTATAAGATTCTCAAAAATGTGATTAGAATATTTTAAAAGTTCTTTTAGGGGTAGTTTCTTAGACAAAAATCAAGCTCAATCTAATCAGTCAACTTAGGTATCAAAGATCATGTTGTCGAAAGAATCATTTTTTCCAAAGAGAATCCTTCTACCTTTCGAAAAGGTTGATATATTTTGGTACCAAATATGTTAATCTTAACTCTTTAGAATCTTAAGCCACTTAACTCTAATATTAAAACTAGTTTTAGGACAGGCATACGTAACGACATTAATATTAATATTTGATTGGGCATAATTTGATAGCATGTCCTTTGACAACATATCATAGACACAACAGTACCGATGTGAAACTTACAAGTCGATGTGGTAGATCATGTCAACAGCTTAGACAATGCGAGCATCCCCTCGACCTGTGTAGGATCGTATAAGCGACGTTGTCAGGTACAAAGTTACCTCAAAAAGTTTGGAATGACGTCGTCGAGTACAAAGCCACCCTGGAATGATCGGGATGGCGTCGCTCAGGGACGATCCGCATAAGACGATCGGAATGGCGCCATCGAGTACAGAGCCGCCCTGGAATGATCGGGACGACATCGCTCAAGGATAATCCGCACACGTCGACCAGAATGATGTCGTCGAGCAGAGAGGCATGGGCCGACAGCTTAAGGGGTCGACAATAATTAACATATGGGGTACGAATGTTTTCCGCATATAGGTATAAAAGCTCTGGTCAACACTTAGGGGACTGAACTCTATCTCATTTCATCAAAAGCTAACTTAAGTTTCGGATGGGTCAGTCAAGAAATCTCCCTCGCGACCTCAACTTGTATGCAGGAGTCCAACGACGGAGAAGCAGGCCATTCGCCAAGAGAGAAAACCGTGCTCGAGGGACGAGGCTCAAACACGACTCGGCCTGACGCTCGCTCTCATCACCCGAGCATCCACATAGGCAACCTTATACATTCGGGACTGAACCGAACCGTGTTGATATCTCGATCATGGCGTAAATGTTCATCAACAATATTAATACTAATTGAATCTTGGATTGACAACCTTTCAATCTTTCACTAGCCACTTTTATGAATGTTTTTATTGCTACTACATGTGCTTATGCAGATCTACACAATAGCTGCCATGCTGAATGTCATGCCATTTATAGGGCCCAATTTAATGTAAAATCCTTGACTACAACACAATGGGGCTCAAGTCTTTTTTTTTTTTTTTTTTTTTCTAAAGGGACATATTCCTTTTCCTTGGGACCTTCATGTTGTTGTGAAGGATATTTTGCTTCTTGCTAATCCAATTTTTCTCATGCAAGAAGGAATGAGAACCTTACCATTTTGGATGTGCTGAGAGGAATCGTCAATGTAGGGATGAAGAATTTAGTAACTCTAAATCTTTAATCACTTTAGAATTCAGTTATTAAATAGTTTTTTCTTAAGAAAATAATAGTTATAAAATCCAAACCATCGCAATGAGAATTATGTTTCCAAATATGTTTCTATTCACGTCTCTAATATTTTTTTTTTCTATCTCTTACGTTAGCATTTCACATAAATAGTTTGTTATATGTAATTTAGGAAAGCTATAATGTACCCTTAACGGTTTTGGGTGATCGTTCTGTATTGTTATGACGGATCCCAAGTCGCACCGTCGTAATCCAATGGACGCGGCCCGGCCCAAGAAAACCTTCCTCTTAGGGTTCATAGGTTGCATTCTCGAATCCACTTGATCGCCTAATTTAAGTTTCATCTGGCCGCATCCGCTGATTAAATCCCGTCCTCCTCTCTCCTCCTAGCTTCAGATTGGGAGTCAGACCAGTCCGACGGAACCGATGTTGTCTCAACCGCGATGTTTTTGACATGTATGTTTGCATTCCTTTTGGCTCAACCTTAAGCACGTTGCTGCGATGTTTGCATTTCTTTTATTAATCCCTGTTTTTTGAATTTCTTGGTGATTTATGTTAATTGTTTTGCTTACTATGATAGCTCTTGCTTGCGATTACCTCTGCGGAGATGGCAAAATTTGATATTGTCAGTAGAAAACTTGCATTGTTTTTCGATACGCAGAGCTACGTTCACTGTAAATCTTTGTAAATCATCCAACAAGTATTTACTCTATCTTATCACACGAACATAAGAATCACAAAATGTAAAATTGATCATCTCAATTTGTTTCATCTTTGTGTGTTTATCATCCGTCATCCTTTGTTTCTGGCAATGATTTAATGAGTTTATCTGTGATGAATGTATAGCTGTTGATTCAGAGAAGAAGTTAGGGGTTCTCTTTCTATTAATTTAGAGATGGAGGTGCAAGAACTGTAATGGTGTTTAGATTTGCTTAGGAAGACCTACTTGAGCTGATGGCCACTCTTATTGGACAAGTTCTGAAATATTTCTTAATCAACACAAGCTTTCTAAGAATTACTACAACCATAAGTTACTTCTATTATTTTGCCAGCCGCTGCCATTACCACCGCTAATCCATGTGCAATCATGAATCAGTACTCTCTGCAGCTTACAGGCACAACCAAACTGCCATCATCTTGAATGAGTCTTTGGATAAGCGCTACCCAATGCTGCAGACAGCCATTCACATCTGTTCTCATGGCTTCTTTCTCTTCTTGTTCTTAGCACAAAGGCGACTGAGACTCGAGTCCTGGAACAAGTGAGGACCAAAATCAGGTGACACACCTGGTCAAGTGAGGACCAAAATCAGGTAACACACCTGGTCGAATGCAGACCTGATACTTAAATAGAATATTTTGTTACATAAAAATGTTCTCTTTGTTTTAGATCAATTTGCAATGTGGCATCATTCATCATGCCCTCCTTGATACCTTACATATCGCATGCCAGTGATGTTTTTTGTTTTGTGGGACTTGCCAGATGAATGCCAATTATTTTTCATAAATGAAGAGCCAAGCAACCATGCTATTAGGGCAAAGTGCAAGGAAGTTATTAGTTTGGTGATAGAATAAACACTACATGAATTCATTATCGATTGATAGATTTTTGAGCTATTTTATCGGTTAATCTAGTTTCTTTTGGGAATAAACTCTTATTTTAATGCACTAGCATTGAAAACTCATCATGGTAAACAACACTCAGATGCTCTTCTATTATATATAGATTCTCTTATTTGATAGATGAATATGAAAAGTGATAAAGTACATCATCTACAGGAAAGAAAGATGTTTCAGGGTCCAACACGACATTTATTACATAAGGTGCATATGTTCTCACAGAAATCCATATCCGTAAAGCATAGAAAAGGGAAAATACTCATTTTCCCCATCCTAGTCACTGACAAGGGGTCTGCATGACACTACAAATTAGAAACTCGAAGACTACAAATTAGAAACTCGTAGTTGGTGGTGGAGGAATAGAGATATCAGTGCTGCCTTCCAGCATCATCACAACATTTTTCATATTTGGCCGTGAAGCTGGTTCAGATTGTATGCACCACAATCCCACCTTCACCAACCTGTTCAATTCTGTCATGTCTGCTTCATCAGGTACAAGCTTTTCCAGTGCTCCAGTAACAAAGCAATCGTAAACCCATTCTAACAGCATAATCTCATCAGCTTCAGCCTCCAGTTCCATATTTTTCCTGCAGCATACAATCTCCAACAGCATGATGCCAAAGCTATACACATCTGCCTTGACTGTTATCGGTGCATTCTTGTGCCATTCTGGTGCAAGGTAACCCCTCGTCCCTCTGACGCCAGTAAATGTTCTGGTCTGGCTTGGCATTAATAGCTTTGCCAACCCAAAGTCCGAGATCTTCGCTGTCCAGTTGTCGTCCATCAATATGTTTTGAGGCTTTATATCACAGTGTATGATGCTGGCTTCACACTCGTCATGTAGGTAATGGATCCCTCTAGCTATGTCCAGCGTGATCCTTGTTCGCTCACTCCAAGATGGTTGTCTATCTACTTGGAAGATGAGGTCAGCGAGTGAGCCATTACTCATGAATTCATAGACCAGCAGCCTGTGAGGACCTTCGTCGCAGAACCCAAGCAATCGTACTAAGTTTCTATGGTGTGTTCTACCGATTACCCTCATCTCCGTTCGAAATTCTCGTTCTCCCTCGTCGATCACCTTCTCAAGCCTCTTTATTGCGACAGCTCTATCATCGTTGGGCAATACTCCTTTAAAAACAGTTCCAAAGGCTCCTTTACCTAACACTTGCTTGAAATCATCTGTTGCATCCCTAAGGTCTTTAAAGGTGAAACGTCTTAGAGCAATTTCATCAACCAATTCATGCTCTCTTTTGCTCGAGATTCTTTTATATCTTCGAACTTGATGCCTATACAGAAAGAAGCCCAAGGCTACAAATGCTGTCACTAATCCAGTAACAACAGCCACAATGGCACACAAAATCTTAATAGATAACTCCTTCTTAATAAGAGTGCTTCCTGTAGGGCCGTTGGTTCCCACAACTTTGATTAGCGCCACAGTTGAGTCTGATGTATCTCTCCGTGCATATCTCAGAGGGAGCTTCTGTTTCGAGCAGCTGCCATCCTTCGACAGCGCAGCTTCACAATTGCAGTCTGTCAAACATGCGTCACTGCAAGCTTCCACGGTGCCTAGAGGTAATGTGATAGTATAGGCATCATTTACCAACCATATGTTGTTTAGTGTAGACATGTTGAGCACCATATTATCCCTTTTCAAGGGACAACCTCCACCGGTCAAATTCTGTTTGCATCCTATCCATTTTTTGTTAGCATCAATATAATCAAAACCAGGGAAACACATACATACCAGTTTTTCACCCATGGAGGTGCAGTAGCTGTTAAAGCCGCAGGTTCCCTTAATCATGCACTTATCTTTTATTTCTGGAATTTCAAATAGTACTTTTGATGTGTTTGATTCTAGATCATGAGCATACACTTGTAATATACCATCAACATTCAGCGTAGCACGATAAATTAGTTCAGACATGCTGATGTTGTTGCTTGTTTTTCCAAGATCTGATGTGTTTGTGCTTGAATAATCACAGACATGGTTGTCGTTTGTTAAATTGCAAATCCGACTCTCGTTTTGGAACAGGTATAAGCTGCCATGGTAATCAAGGTTTAGACTTATAAATGGCAGTCCATCACTAAAGGATGCCCAATAAGCATTCTCTGCAGTGTCGGTTGTGTTTACCGGATACGAGACGAGGTTACCATCATCCTGCATCTTTAGGCGAAACCTTCCACTTGAGTGGCTGGTTTCTGAGATGCTGGAAATAAGCTGATTGCCAGCTTGTAAGGTCTGACCTGATATGATTGTATCAGTCGGGTTGGCGAAACTCTCCCACCGGGATACAAAATTGGCATCATAGATGATGAAGTTACCAGAGTCGAGCATGGAGGCAGTAGATGCACCTACTTGAAGATTGGTGATGAGTCTGTCTTCTTTGTTGTTCTGCGTGAGCTGAAGTCCTTGCTCGGTTAGCAGTAACTTGGCGTCTTCAGAAACTGGTGCATCATCTCGGTTTGCTGTCCATATAACTGTGTTGTTTCCGGGTGATGTCTGCAGCCATACTCCAACGTAGAAGCCTCCATCCTCGGAGTAGAATCCCAAGGCAAAGCGCCCCGAGGGGGAGAACCATGCGGTGGGGTTGGTGGCTGGGCGTATGGAAGATCCCAAGGTTATGTTGGCTACCCTTGATTCATCTGCTCCTTGTGCAAGTTGTAGCCCAAAGGGGAAAAGCAACAGCACGTAGAACATCGCTGAAGCCATTTGTGAGGAAGGTAAGACGTGGAGGAATGCAAAGGGTCACTGTAAGTCATGTACTCTTCAGATCATTTAATCCATGTCTTCTTAGGAATGCATATTGAAGGGAAGAAGACTTTAGTCTTCTTCCTGGGCCCTTAATTTTTGTCGTATCTCCTGGTATTCTTTCCTTCATCCTCCATTAGGGCTGAAAGTGGACACGCTGATGTTGACTACTTGTTGACTACACGCTGAGAGATAACAATCTATTGCATTTGCGTGTAAACCAAAAGATTCTTCCCGCAACTCACGGTAGCTCGTTCAATTTTCTTCCTATATCTGCGTTAGTAGATTGTCATGATGTCTATTTTAACCACAAGATGTACAATATATAGAGGTTTGCTGTGAATTGTTGACAGATTAAAGATATTTGACAATGCAAAATTTCTTTATTAATTGACGTGTCCTAAACGAAGCATTACGTTCTTTCAAGTCCTCGTAGGTTCAATACCTCTTAATTATTGCAAAGTAAGGTGATTTTGTTCTCGGCTTTTGTGCTCCCCTTCCTTTGGCATCTCACCCGTCCTTCGGCTTTATCCTACATGTATTTTGTTAATCCTTCTCTGACTCTTCTGGCGGAAAGCCATAGCGTGGCCCCTTCTGCACCTCCGTCCTTAAAACCCATTGCAAAGAACACTATACCTTCTCCTCTTCCCGCTTTCTGGGCTTCTCTCTTTGTTGGTAGTGGACGTTCAGATCAACTGTTGAGGTTAACTCAAACCTAAACCTAAACTAGTTATATAATCTCTCACGTAAAATCAATAATCTCTTAAGATCAACTGTTGAGGTTAACTCAAACCCAAACCTAAACACTATACCTTCTCCTCTTCCCGCTTTCTGGGCTTCTCTCTTTGTTGGTAGTGGACGTTCATCTCTTGAGATCAACTGTTGATGTTAACTCAAACCCAAACCTAAACTACTTATATAATCTTTCACGTAAAATCAATAATATCTTGAGATCAACTATTGAGGTTAACTCAAACCGAAACCTAAACTACTTATATAATCTCTCACATAAAATCAAAATGATTTTTCTCTCGATCAATCTCTGATCCACTAGTAAATATTGAGTGTCTAAAGTGTTTATGGTATATTCGTAAGAATAAATCCTAAATCAATAAGAGCCCCTCGTTTTATTTGAATCTCTAATCTTAATTTTTATTCTAATCATTCAAGAAATTTGAATATAACCATAAAACTTTCAATTAGTCTAAATCTAATTAAGACTCTCAAAATATTTATCAATCTTAATAATATCTAACTTGGTGAGTATTCTGTCATTTTATGCCCTCCGAAGAAACTTGTAAGTTATTAGTTGAACAATTCACCGTAGCTACATAAAAGAATTAGTTCATGGACCAATACCTAATTCTAATAAACAATCAATGATTCTGAAGAGACCTTTATATTTTTATTTTATCATCATTATAATTTTTTTCCTCAATTATGAAGAGACCGTCATATTGCAATTCTTCATATTTTTCCTCAATGTATCTTATAATTTTTTTACTCAATTCTGAAGAGACCTTCATATAATTTTGAAGAGACCGTCAATGAAATTATCCCTATATATGCAACTTGTTTTCGGTCCTTTAAGATCTTTATTACAATTCTCTCTAGATGATACAAACTTTTGATTGAATCTTTCTTTTGTCAGGTTCATGGAATCCCGAATAACTTTTATTACTTTGCTTCTAAGTTTGTAGTCATAATCTTGAGAATCTAAAAGACTCAAAAAATTATTATTTTTATATATTTAGAATTTAAGCTATATCCTTCAAAAGAATACATCTCTCTATCAAATGTTTTGATCTTCACTTAATAAATACTCATGACTTTTATCATCAAATCATTACCTAAATTCAATTTACTAATGAACTTATCATTTAGTGAATTAAAATATGAGTATTTTATTAAAAAAAAAGCTCCCACTATTAAATTTTTACCGAATGGAGCATTTATTTTTACATAGGGGCCTTTTTTTAAAATGATAGAAAAACTTATGAATCAAACACAATTGAAACGATAGCTTCTCAATCATTTGAAATTGAATTATTTGTGAAGCGGATCAATTAAACCTCTTTCCTCTCCTTCTCTTCTGCCCTCCTCCTCGTCCCTTCACCTCTCTGGATTACCTCTTTCTCTTTTATCTTTTTATTGGAGATATTTATGTATATAAGATGAAGAAAGATATATTGATAGGATGGTCCCATCTTGATATTGCTTAAAAAAATAGAGTTGCATATATTAGGTTTGATCCATAACATCATATCTTTAAGTTTTTGAGTTGAATTGATGTTTTGCTGTGATACGTGTTAACCTTGACCATTTCTAATTAGAAAACATATCAAACTCAACACAAAATAATCAAAATATCATTCTAAAATAAATTTATTAGTATCATATTTGATTTATATCATGAAAGTTTTAGGTATTTTAGAGAAATAATATATGATTTTAATAAAAATGAACAAAAACATGCTTGATTATATATTCAATATAAAAAATACAACAAAGGATATTAGTGCCGTATTGAGCTCAAATGAACAAATTTCTATAAGGTTCGGAGAAACTATATCTTGTTAGATTTGATTTTAGATTCTAACATAAAAATATGTCAAACTCAACTTATAATACTCCTAAAATTTATAAACTTATGGATTCACTATTAAAAATTTGTTTAGGAACTTTGACGAGAATCTGAGGCCAAAGGAACATTATTTCATTAGTTACACTTGTATAAGATAACCATAAGAAGGTTCCAAAGTGGACTTGAAAATATTCAAAAGCCACACAAAAATTGAATAGTTTGTGGAGTTACTATTCAGATGTTGCTTGTAAATTATGTTGAGAATTTGAGGTAAAGCCAACTGCATTTCACCTAAAAAAAATTGAAATCGTGTCACGTTAGTAACAATCATCTTGGCTTTCAATATCCGATGCTAGAAAGTAAAATATAAAACACATATACCATACTAACAATTGTTCCAATATATTTTAGCATTTATATTTATAATGTATGCTCGCCATCAACATTCATATATTTATTTCTCGACTTGTTTTATCCTATAAATCATATTGTTGGTACATTTACACAAGTACTTGGTGCATAAAGTTTGAGGGGATGGTAATAAATTGAATGATAGCAACTTAGATAAAAACAAGCTCAATCGAATTAGTTGAAACAAAATGACTCTCTAAAGGGTATAGACAACTTAGTATGAAAGATGAAGCTGTGAAAGAATCATTTATTAAAAAAGAATCCTTCTCCCTTCAAAAAGCAAAAAAAAAAAAAAAA
>LVTN01000362.1:0-10286 GCA_001649415.1 Musa itinerans
GAGAGATTAAGGTTTTTCTCTCAATCTCCATTTTCTCTTCTAATCCATCAATCTAGGTGGTCCTGTGAAATGTTAAAGTAGGATTCCTAGATCCTCTGCTCTCGCTTATAAATAGACAGGACCTCTAGGGGTTATGGGGCATCTGACAATGCATTTGGTAGTGCATCTGAGCAATTGAGAGATTAATATTTTTCTCTCAGTCTCCATTTTCTCCTCTAATCCATCAATCTAGGTGGTCCTGTGAAAAGATAGGAAGAGAGGAGAAGGATCTAGTTCTCCTTGCAGATCCTCGTAGATTGATATTTCAGATCCGAAGATAGAGCGCTTGCACAGATCCGAAGATGGAGCGCTTGCAGATCAGATAAGGTTTATTCTTTTGAACAGCAAGAAAGGTTATATTTGATTTCAATCTTGGCATAAAAGTTTTTTCGCGCATTATAGATAGCATGATTTCATATTTTATGCTAACACCTTCAACTTGGAAACCTCGGAGCCCAGGACAGCGCATTGTCGATCCAATAGGATGAAGAAACAAGAGCGCAATAAAAATTTGTGCGCGGCTTACCAACACAGTGTGACGAGTTCTAGAAAAAGGCGGGACCTTTTTCTCGGCGGCGGACCGTAGTTATCAAGAGAGGTGGGTGGGGAGCAGAGGGAAGAAACAAGAGCGCAATAAAAATTGCGTTTTGACGAGGGACGGAAGTGCTCCGTAGACCAGTAGTGCTCAAGTCTCTCCTCCGAGGCCACGCTCTGGGTTTCGTGATGGTTACGTACGCGGCTTACCAACACAGTGTGACGAGTTCTATCGTGACCATTTAATGAAATAATGATCATTACAATGGTTACAACGACCGTTATAATAATCACTATGTTATAAATGCCTTGTATTATTATTATTATTTATTATTATTATTGTCATTATTATTTATTATTATTGTTGTTGTTGTTATTATTTATTATTATTATTGTCATTATTATTTTTTTATTATGATTCTAATATGATTACTACTATTTTTTATTTAAAAAATTATGATAATTAATTTTAAAAAAGAGAGATTTTTATATTCAGAAATAGGATGAGGTTTTTTGGGGGTATAAAAATATGCCGTTCTTTGTTTCATATTCTGCTATTGTTTTATAAAAATTAAAAGAAAAGGGGACACATCATCACCATATATCAACAAGATTAAGCTTAATAACCGGAGGGGCGGCGGCGGCGGAAGTCGGTGAGGGAGCCGTCGGCGCGCTTGCGGACCTGACTGACGGTTGCTGCAGGCGGCACGGCACCTCACCCTCGGAAGAAAGCATAAAGTTCCGTGGAAGCGCCTCCAAAGTCGCAAATAATCGCCCATGTAATTCTATGTTCTTCCACGTATGCCTCGACGACGTATTCTAAATACGGAGCGATGCTCACGAAGCGTGTCCAATGTTAGAGAAGCGGCTCTCTCTAATGATGGTTACGGTTGACACCACATCGATCACGTCGTACGAGGAAATTTTTAGAGACATTGCGATAATGTAGGGAGTTCCAACATCATCATCTGTCAGCGTATCAGGACGCTTCATCATGAAATGAAAGGAATCGATCGAGGAGAAGAAGTAGAAGAAGAGTGGCAGCAGCTCCTTCCGAAGCTTACGGTCGATGCGGATCGTCGATAGTATCCTCGTAGTATGTATGATCTCTAAGAGACGGACAGAGAGAGACAGAACGGTGGTGGTGGTGTCCTCGAAGAGGGGAAAGGGAGGATGCAAAGGAAGGCGCGTCATCTGGCAGCGGCGAGGCGGCGGCGGCGGAGGCGGAGCACCACCACGTGTGAGGCCACCCGGGCGTACGCACACCGATCTCCTTGCCCAACCTTTCCCTCCTTATTAATCCCCTAATTAAAATAATATGTTAATGCCACAACTCCAGTCTTTTCCATTGGCCATAAAAATCTATCCCTTTTTTGCTTTTTTTGGCACTCGCAAGTCTCTTACCCCCTAACTCCTGCACAATCGTATCGACTGAGGCCCCACACACTCTCGCTCCCCTGGGCCCCACCACCACCCTCCCCAGTCGCCCCGCCCCCACACACCTTCTCCCTTTGTCCTTTTCCCATTCCTTCTCCTTTTAATCTCGCCACCTCCTCGACGCGTTCCATCTCACCCCGCGCGCCACCCTGACCTCTTCTGATCGCCGTCCCGCGACAAGGATCGGAGATCAGCAAGCCATATATTTCGATTGTGCGAACCACCACATTGATCGACAAGCTCCACGAGGAGATTTCTTTTTGCCCACGAGTTCCAATTCTTGGCCTGCGAAGAGATCCTACAGTTCCCATCCATACAAAGCTTTGCTTCTCCTTTCGCTTTTTTAGCTTAGTTTATTGTATTTGTTTTTCCGTATGTAAACAAGTACAAGGCCGAGATTGACAGAGTACAGAGAGAATTAAGCGGGGGAATAAGAAGCCATGAAGGCCGGCGAAGGAGTTGGAGGAGGGAAGAAGGCGGGGGGAGGAGGAGGAGGAGGAGGAGGAAGAGGAGGGCTGAAGAAAGGGCCGTGGACGCCCGCGGAGGACGCTATCCTGATGGAGCACGTGCGGCGGCACGGGGAGGGGAACTGGAACTCGGTGCAGCGGCACAGCGGCCTGTCTCGCTGCGGCAAGAGCTGCCGACTCCGCTGGGCCAACCATCTCCGCCCTAACCTCAAGAAGGGCTCCTTCTCCCCCGAAGAGGAGCTCCTCATCCTCCGCCTCCACTCCCAGCTCGGCAACAAATGGGCGCGCATGGCTGCCCACGTACTGCTCTTCTGATACTACGCCCTTCCTCTCTGTTCTCCTGTCTGTCCTTCACCTGCATGAACTTGATCTCTTTCTCTCTCACTCTCTTTCTTTTCTTCCGTCCCGTCAGCTCCCCGGGAGGACCGACAACGAGATCAAGAACTACTGGAACACCCGTCTCAAGCGCCGGCAGCGAGCCGGCCTGCCCATCTACCCGCCGGAGCTACAAGACGGCGTAGGATTCGACCACTACCAGCTGAATCATGAGGCTCCGACGTCGCTCTGGACGCCGCCGCCGCCTTCTCCGTCGTTTGCAGCAGAACACAAAGCTCAGCTCCCTTCTCTTTGGCCAGCTCCATTCCTGAATCACGACAGTTTTCGCCCTCCGTCAGGGATCACTCTGTCCCCTCTCCGGCGGAATGAGTTCCCTGGTCTCCCCGGCTTTAAATTCCCGCCCTCGCCGCCGCCTAATCCGACTTCTCTGTTTCCGAAGCAACAGCTTAGGCTGGCGCATTACCAAGCGACTCCGCCACAGCTGCTGTCGCCCCTGCCATGGCCGCCTCAGGGGAAAATGGAGCTCCCTTCATGCCAACTGTTCCCGGATCTCGTCGGAGGCGGCGACGACCCCACCGGCCGCGAGCTTCTGGAGGCGTTGCTGCAGGACGAGCGTGTCACCCAGGATATAAACATCGGGGAGCTCTTGGCGCTGCCGACTATCGATGAGCAAGGCGCGTTATGGGAACAAATCTTTGGCGACGGCGAAGGCCAAGGGGTTGAGGAGACTTCACAAGGCTTCTTTCTGGGATCAGCCACTAAACTGGAAGGTTTGCATTGTGACATGGGTGAGTTCCATCGAAGTAATCTCCCTGTTTTCATCATATCTCCTCACTTAGTTTTATCAACATGATCTATGCATGTCGTGGTAATCGCAGTGCAAGAAAATGGAACTCGAAGAGTAATGCTTCGACTTGTCTCTCGTCGTGATGCCTTTTTCTTCTAACCTTATTTCTCAAGTCTTCCTCATGCAATCTGTATTTGTTTTCGCCAATCAAAGCATAGATCGCCATGCTTGCCTGATTTTTGTTGTTTCCTACAAAATAAATAACAGCCTAGTTCTTCATTTTGTATCTACTCTTCCTCCATCTCGAACACTGATTTCAAAAAGCTAAAACAGGATTCGAATTTTACTTTGCATTCTCTCTGTAATTTCTGCTCTTTGGTCTGCTTACCTATTAGGCTGTTCAAACTCAAAATCTTTATGTTACTAATCACTAGCCCTTTTAGCAGGAAACAAGATAAAGAGTGAACTGCCGGGCGATGCCATTCCGGTGGAAGACGATATACCCGGACTCCTTAACATCCCGGAGCCCATAGTGTCAAAAATCCCTGGCTGGTGCAACATCGACGCCGCAGAGATCTGCAATGGGCAGTCGGCAGCGACCGTGAGCGACGGAACGGACATACACCGGTTGGCTTCTTCCCTCTCCGACGCCCCCGCAGAGCATGACCGGAACATCAGTTCATGGCCGTGGAACAACATGCCAAGAATATGTTGAAGACCTTATGAGCATCAGCGTTCGTAGCGAGGTTACTTGAAGCTGTCGTATGGGTTTCCGGGGAACTGTGTTTCGAGACTTGTAACTAAATGCTCTGGACTCTCATACCGTGTATGAACTTGTATCGAGTGGCTGGCTACGTTGGAGGGCAAGTGATACTTCTATGGTTCTGTTCTTTCACTGTACTCTGTTAACTCTCAGGTTGTAATCACCATGTTATAATTAGAAGGGATCTTCGTTCTTGGGTAGGTATGATCAAGGAAAAATTGCTTGATGTCAAATATGTGGCACCATAGGCTGGGCTAGCTTTCGTTAGCTGGAAAGAGAAGCAACAAATTAATATTACTGATACTCATCAGAGTTTTCAAGTGAATTGGGTAGAAGAATGATCACAAGCACACGAATGAATGTGATGTCCATGCTTTCAGGTCAGGTAGTGTCAGATGAATGCAGTCTTCTTCATCTCTTCATGGTGAAGAGTGCTCGAAAGCTGTGAATCGCCTACTGTTAATATGTTTTTGATAAAAGAGCAAAGAATTGATAATTGGAAAACCAATCGATTCATTAATTAATTTTTTGGGAACTTGGATCTGCGGTGCCAGAAAGAAAGTCGTAATCTAATCCCAGCAATTCTTTGAATTACTCGATCAGAAATACATCTGAAAAGGATTCAAGAAAAATAGCCTTTTTTATTGAATCTCAAGCACATAAAAGAGGTAGCATAGCTCTGTTTTATTGAATCTCGAGCCACCTATCGATCGACGATCACATTGGATTTCGCTGAAGCAGCTGGACATAGCGTTTTAAATCATAAATGGGAGTTATACAAAGATAAGCAGCGATTGCAATTTGGACGGAGCAACACGAATGCTGCAAATGTATCAGCAACATGGAGAAAACAGAGCTTGTTCTGGATCTCATTCCTAGTAAGGCCTACCTATGGGTCACCCCCTCGTGACGATGACAATAACTGAGATCACAGCGGCCTGGTCCGGCGGCCGGACGCCCGGCCGCAGAGAAGGGCGTTCCTCGGAATTGGGTTCTCATCCCTCCATGAGTTAGCAGGGGAATACACACGGAGATAGAACTGCTGGCCCAGGTATTGACGAGCCCAGTTCTCTGATCTCACGTTCCACATTCCTACGTTGTCCAAAGGCATGTAAATGGCAGACCAAGACTTGGGGTAGACCTGAAAGCAATCAAAAGCAGCAGCAGCAGCAACAACAACAACGTGAGAGATGTGCTTTTACTGTGTCATCTGTTGCAAATAACAAAGCTCCAGTGAGAGAGATTTAGCCGTTAGCTATGCTTCTCAGGGAAGGAAGGGAGGTCAGGTTACTATTGCTCGCTCGGATAGATTCACAGATCATACTATTGGATGTTTACACTGCTCTTGATGGATGTAGAGGAAGCAGTGGAGTGGGATACAAGAAAAGATAACAGTGAACCAATGGCAGAAATCATGCCCTCTTCCACCACCTAAAGCCCTTGATAATTAATGGATTGCCTGCCTTGTATGATTCAGTGGAGAGAAAGCAAACGAGCGAGAGTGGGAGATGAGACACGCACCTGAACAGTGCAACGAGCAACAGCATCTCTCAGATTGTAGCTTTTCCTGCTCGCTGCCGACCATTGTCCTCCATCCATTCTGTAATTGTTGGCATTAATTAGATGGAGGAAAAGAATCGCAAGGGCAAAGCTTCTTTTGATGCACATCCTCGTACCCGACGATCCAAAAGGAGTATCCGTCGATATGCCATGACTGCATGGTGTTCTCGTAGTTCTCGAAGACGATCTCGACGTAGTCTCGGAAATTAGCCGCCATGACCGACGTCTGGAGGTATCCGCCTCCGAAGGTCGGGTTGTCGGAAATGCTCCCAAGCGAAAACACTCCAGGGATCTTGTAGAAATCGGCCACCTTCAGCGGCGTATCGGCCGGGATGAAGGAGACGCTGTTGACAGCGTATCGCTGCTTGCCATCGATGAATGGCGCAGAGTTCGCGAGCCTAATCGTCCTCGTCGTGTTGACGAGACCGTAGTGGTACGAACCCTGCGGATTCGGCCTCGGCCCGCTGGCCGTCAGATTCCAACTGCGTTCCGCAATCAAAAAAATATACATATGCAGCAGATACATTAATTTTGCAGTAGCAAGTGTGAGCTTTGAATGGGTGGTGAGCAAGGACGATACCGAATCGATCTCGCCTGATTGAGAGACCAGTCGATCTGAATGGTCGGTCCTCCTGGTGGCGGACCAGCAGTTCTTCCGCCGGAGTTGTCGTAGCGAAGGATGGCCGTGGTGCTGAGCACTTTGCTGGTGAATCGAGTGGAGACCACGATGTAGTAGTCCATCGCGGGCTGATCCGCTGTGACCAGAACCGAGCAGGACTGGCCGAGATGAAGATCCAGCGAGGAATAGGTGTTCTGTAGAGTGTGGGAACCTTCGACCTCCACCAATTTCATGGCGTGGCCTTGAATTCTTATGTTCAATGATGCCGTCAATCCAACATTCGATATCCGAAACCGATACGTTCGGCCTTGTTGGACGGTGAAGGTGTTCCCGTTCCATCCGCGACCATTGATCAGAACCCCATCCGGGAAAGGGAGATCTCTGCCGCTGTCTAATACGTATTTAAGGGTCTACAAACAAGAAAGATGCCATGGTTAGAACTGCTACCACAAGAGTATGCCGCGATGGAACACTGTTTGCGGTAAGAGTGCTTACGCTGTGGTTGGCCTTGAACCAATCGCCAATTAACAGGGTGAAATCTCCGGCGGGAGGAGGGAATGGCACGGGGATCAACGGCCGGCTGAGGACTCTGATGCCACCGAATCCACCGGCGGCCTTGTGGAACGCAAGGGAGGGGAAGTAGAAGTAGCTACCGATCTGGTCCTTGAACTGCATGACATACGTGAAGTTCCTCCCGGGTGGGATGGGGCAGTTGGTGCCGTAAACACCATCCTGCCATGAGCTCCTCCTCTGCTGTATCCCGTTCCTGAGAAGAAGAGTTCATGGATAAATAAATGCCTGTCGAGCGAAGCATCAGACCACGCATGATGCGTGCAGTTCATCTTCTCAAGAGAACAGGCTAAAAGCTTTCAATCTCTCTCTCTCTCTCTCTCTCTCTCTCTCAATCTACCTAATTACCGTGTGTAAGTCATTTATATGGTTTTGACCAGCCATGGACGATGATGACATTCTCTCTTTCTCCACCGACGAGGTTTTCAACCAGATCAGATCAGTGAGACCAACGTAGAGGCAACCAAAAGAATTGAATGAATCATGATCGAACAACAAACCTCATGCTACACGAAACGCAATTAATTGATTTCACCAAAATTACTCGAGCAAGGAAATATGACCGTAACCCAACCAACCGCCTCACCACCCTGCGCCATCAAAAAAAGGCCACGTACCGTTTGCCATTTTACTGCGATAAATCTTAGGTTTAATTTTTCCTCGTAAATCACCTCAACTTTTTTCCCATGACACCGTAATTTACTACAAAAAGAGTTGAGATGTGAATTCCTTCTAGGGATGGCGGCGTGATTGCAGCATGAAATGTAGGAAACGAAGACAAAAAAGAAATCCATGCTAACAGAGCAGGCAGGGCATGTCAAAAGGGAGAAGGAAGGAAGGCTAGGGAGAGCAGTAGTGACCAGGAGATGAGGAATGGTTCAGGCAAGCTGTTGAACACATTGACGATGACATTGTCGTTGGTGACAGCTTCGATCTGCGGCCCTGGGAACTGTCCGTCGATCAGAATTCCCTGCGCCGTCGTTCCCACCACAGACAGAGATCAGTATGAATGAGACCGGATCAAAAACTACAAGGAGGGCAAGGAAAAACAAAAGCTAAAGAATCGGAGAAGAGGAGTGACCTGTTGCTTGACACCCATGGGCCAGATATCTCCATAGGTGATGTTCCAAGTGAAGAACCTGTAAGGGCTATCCCCAAGAACACCAGAAGCAGCAACATGTAGAAAGAAGAACAAAGTAATCAAGGAGCTAGTAGCCCTTCCCATTCTTAAGACTTGGCTCCTAAGAATGGGATCCTTCAACACTGGCTTAAGTGGCAGTAGGAAAAAGAGGGGGAAACCCTGGAGGCAAAAAAAGAGAAAAGGCAGCAAGAGAAACGGAGATCTATGGCCACATTACAGAAGTGGGAGACAGACTAAAAGAGCAGTAGAGAGGATACTCAATGTGCACTTGCACTTGCAGTAGTAGTAGTAGTAGAGTGGTTTGTGTCTCCTTTTGTAAAGTGCTTCAAGAGAGAGAGAGAGAGGGAATCACTGGAAGTAGAAGAAAAAAACAAAGCTTCCCGCACATAAAATAGTATGTATGTATGGTAAGGAAGTCTTAATCATACAAATATAATTTCTCCATACAAATCTTCCGCATTGGTTTGTGTTATCGGGCAAAGATTCTTCAATTAACAGATCTATTGGCCCATGCCATCCTGTCAACCTATCCCCAAGAACACCAGAAGCAGCAACATGTAGAAAGAAGAACAAAGTAATCAAGGAGCTAGAAGCCCTTCCCATTCTTAGGACTCGGCTCCTAAGAATTGGATCCTTCAACACTGGCTTAAGTGGCAGTAGGAAAAAGAGGGGGAAACCCTGGAGGCAAAAAAAGAGAAAAGGCAGCAAGAGAAACGGAGATCTATGGCCACATTACAGAAGTGGGAGACAGACTAAAAGAGCAGTAGAGAGGATACTCAATGTGCACTTGCACTTGCAGTAGTAGTAGTAGTAGAGTGGTTTGTGTCTCCTTTTGTAAAGTGATTCAAGAGAGAGAGAGAGAATCACTGGAACTAGAAGAAAAAAACAAAGGCTCCCGCACATAAAATAGTATGTATGGTAAGGAAGTCTTAATCATACAAATATAATTTCTCCATACAAATCTTCCGCATTGGTTTGTGTTATCGGGCAAAGATTCTTCAATTAACAGATCTATTGGCCCATGCCATCCTGTCAACAAAAACCTATGTACACAAATTTATGAGATCCAACTAGGGGACATTTTGCTACGAGTCTACATCTCTAACCACGGTTGAGATTTTGGTGGATGTGCCAAAATATTTTGACCTCAAACATGAGTCCAGTAAAATTCTCATCGACAGCATGATTTGACAGCTCTCGGAGTCGAAAGCTACCCATCTCAGTCGACAACCTTTACAAATTGACGTAGGATAAGGTGTGTGCATTGTGAAGTCCCCTTCTTCTCAAAGAATAAATACTTCATGTGTACGCTCCTTCCCGAGCTGCAATGGAAGTCGCACCAAGTTCACATCTTAAGCTCGGTGTTGGATTCCCTCCGATAGTGATCATCGATGGATGTTTGCAGCATTGCTCCAAACACCCACAATAAAAAATGACTCGTGTGTTGCTGCTGTGACCAGAAAGAAGAAAGAAGAAGAAGAAGCAGAGCATGTGCAGGGTGGGTCTCTGTCCGCATCAAGTGATGTGCTGCTACTGCTGCTGCACCAGATCTACAAGCTTGCATGCATGTGCGGATGACAGAGATGGCAACAACAGAACTGAGGACGGCCAGCCCCTCCCCATTCCTCAATGGCCTGCCTGTCCACCTCTCCAAGGAAATCCCAACCAAGGAGAAAAGTGGCACCGATCGAGTAGGAAATGGATCGGTGGTTCCGAAATGGATACCAGCGAGTCCAACTCCCGAGAACATCAACTGTAGACATTTTACTAATACTAAAACATACATCCTACAACTCACTGACACATGATTTATGATTAAATAATAATAATAATAATAATCGCTATTTAAATATAATAAAATATAATACGTAAAACCTCCTTTTCTCTATTTAACTAAATCTCATATAAATAAATCCTGAGGATCGATTTCAATAGTTATAAAATAATTAAATCAAAATATTCGAGGTTTCTTTCCATGTTTAGACTCTATGATTCTTCAAGAAATTTGATGATTAATACTAACAAAATAATGA